>JAASGX010000659.1:0-16309 GCA_023334415.1 Phytopythium chamaehyphon | reverse complement strand
GTCGGCCGCGTTGTCAATCCAAGCAGCGTGATTGCAGTCGGCGCCTCGGCCTCGAGCCGCCTCGCCTGGCCACTCGCGAACCTGCCGGCCGCGCCACAAGCTGCGGCTCACTGTCGGCTGGGATGGCTCGTTTCCGGGCCACGTACGACCGCTGGCTGCGCGAGCGCCCGCTGGCGACCAAGGCGCTGACGTCGGCGGCGCTGTTCGGCCTCGGTGATCGCATCGCCCAGCGACTCGAGACCAGCGAGGCCAGCGACGACGACGAGTGGGCCGGGCTCAAGCGCACGGGCCGCATGATGGTCTGGGGCGGGCTGCTGTTCGCGCCCGCGGGACACGCGTGGTACAACGTGCTGGAGAAGGCCGTGCGCGGCTCGGGGCGCGCCGCGGTGGCCAAGAAGATCGCGCTCGACCAGCTCGTGTTCACGCCGCCCGTGACGCTCGCCTTCTTCAGCGCCATGCAGTGCATGGAGGGCCGCCCCGCGGGCGAGGCGCTGCGGGCCAGCGCCGCCAAGGTGCCGCCCACGCTGGCCGTCAACTGGACCGTGTGGCCGCTCATCCACGTGGGCACCTTCGGCTTCGTGCCTCTGCCCTACCGCGTGCTGTTCATCAACTTCGCCAACATCGGCTGGTCCACCTTCCTCTCCGTCATGTCGAGCGGCGGCGGCGCCGACTTCAAGGCCCTCGTCATGGGCGGCGAGCCCGAGGCGGCCGCCATCTAGCTGGGGCCTCCCCCGGCCAGAGCTGGCGCTCCGATTATTAACGCAGCGAGGTAGTGCTGCTCAGTTTTGGATTGTGTGGTAAATCCGTTGCAATGAACTTCAACGAGACCGGACGGTACTGTACACTCATCTCTCAACGCATCTCATCGCGTACGTACGTTGCATTCGGCGATTTGCTGCGTGGAGCCGAGGTCAGCGGCCGGCCAGTGGGCCCCATTGCCACCGCGCGGCTCTGTCGGTAACTTCCAGTATCAATAGGATGCCGCAGCGGGTGGCCAGGCTGTACGACGGCTGGCTGCACCGCGCGCCGCTGCTGACCAAGGCGCTGACGTCCGCCACGCTCTTCGGCGTGGGGGACCGCATTGCCCAGCGGGCCGAGGCCAAAGCCACGGCAGAGGCCAAAGCCACAGGGGACGACGGGGGCGCGACCACCGAGACGGAGCCGCCGGCCGACGCGCTGCTGAGCGCCAGCGCGATGCGCACGCTGCGCATGATGGTGTGGGGCGGCTGCTTCCTGGCGCCGACGCTGCACAAGTGGCTCGCGTTCGTGGACCGGGTGGTCCCGGGCAGGGGCCCGGCAGCTGTGGCCAAGAAGATCGCGATCGACATGGTCTTCTTCGCGCCGCAGATCACCGCCGCGTTCTTCGTGACCACCAAGTGCATGGAGGGCGCGCACCCGGGCGACGCCGTGGACGCCGCCATCGAGCGCCTGCCGGCGACGCTGCAGAAGAACTACTCGGTCTGGCCCTTCGCGCACGTCATCACCTTCGGCTTCGTGCCGCTGCAGTACCGCCTGCTTTTCAGCAACTGCGTCAGCCTCTGGTGGTCCAGCTTCCTCTCGCGCATGTCGAGCGCCACGGTCGCCCAGGTTGCCGAGCCCGAGGGCGAGCTCTAGCCTGCTCAGATCGCAATACAATGCCCGCTTGATGGATAACTCTGTGACATGCCCACGCTGCTACGTCAATGACTATGATCCCAGCTCTGGACTTCGCCATTCGCGCATTTGACAAGCAGTTGGCAGCGATGGCGCGGCGATTCCGACTTCTATACGACGACTGGCTTCATCGAGCGCCACTGCTGACCAAGGCCTCGACGTCTGCAGTGCTGTTTGGAACGGGAGACCGGATTGCGCAGCGGATCGAGGCGCACTACAAGAGCAAGGAGGAGGATGGCGATCGTGAAGAGGCCGACCGCAGCCATGATCCGGAAGTCGGCAGTCTCGTGGGCCCCACAGTGGCGCGCACGATGCGCATGATGGCGTGGGGCGCCTTCATCCACACGCCGCTCATGCACACATGGTACAACACGGTGGACCGCGTGATCCAGGGGAGGAACATGGCCGCCGTGCTCAAGAAGGTCGTCGCAGACATGATCTTTGTGGCACCGCAGATGCCAATCTGGTTCTTCACGAGCACGCAGCTCATGGAGGGCATCCCGTTCCGAGAAGCGCTCGACGTAGCGATCGCAAAGACTCCAGCCACAGTCGCGGCCAACTACTCGCTGTGGCCCATGACCAACATCGTCACGTTCGGCGTCGTGCCACTCGAGTACCGGCTGCTCTTCGTCAACGTTGTTAGCCTCGGTTGGTCCGCATACCTGTCTCAACGCGCCAGCAAGCCTGTAGACGCCCCAAGCGGGCATCACGCGAATCCCGTCGTCACGAGCTAACATAGCTTGCTTCAACTTCTCTCGATTAGGTTTCATATATGATCCATGTCAAGTCGTCGTCCGTTACAAACTATCTAAGCGAGCATTAGCTGTAGCTCTTGCCTGTCAAGCGATGGCCGTTCACGGTCACAAACGCCGCAAGACCATGCGCAGGCTCGGAGCGGTCTACGACGGCTGGCTGCGCTCGTCGCCCGTGCTCACCAAGGCGCTGACGTCCGCCGTGCTCTTTGGGGTGGGCGACCGCATCGCTCAGCGCGTCGAGAAGTCCCGAGTAGGCAAAACCGGCGACCAAGAGGACGATGATGACCGGACGGCCAGCGTTTTGCGAACGGCGAGGATGATGCTGTGGGGCGGAGCGCTGTTTGCGCCGATCGCCCACACGTGGGTCAACTTTGTGGAGCGCAAGGTCGGCAGCAAGGGCGTGGAAGTGGTCACCAAGAAGATCCTGCTCGACATGTTTGTGTTCGCGCCGAGCTCCAACATGCTCTTCTTCACCGTCATGAAGGTGTTGGAGGGCAGGTCGGTCGGCGACGCATTCGACTTTGCAGTGGAGAAAATCCCCAAAACAATGGTGGCCAACTACAAGGTATGGCCGTTCGCCAACATCCTTACTCACGGGGTTGTGCCGCTGCGATACCGGATTCTGTTCATCAATTGCGTGAGCATGGGCTGGTCCACGTTCTTGTCCATGACATCGAGCGAACAACCAGCTACAGGTCAAATCGAAACAGCGAACGCGTAGACCTATAATCGGTGACAAAGTTGAATAGAATCCGGCTGATTGACTCATAGTTGCAGCTGTCTGGCTTCTCGATGCTATCGAATACGACTTCTACTCGAAGGAATCCTTTCGCCGGCGAAGATTATCGAGGACGCTGACAGGGTCAGAACCACCTACCGCGTTGCGAATGGTCTCATTGTGCACGCGCAAGAAGGGGTTGTACAACATCTCCTCTCGCAGGGTGGAGGGCACACTTGGCAGATTCTTCGCGCGGCGAATGCGGACCGACGCAATCTTGTCGCGGAGAACGGCATTGGACGGGTCCACGCTAAGCGCAAAGCGCAAATTGGACATAGTGTACCTGCATATACCAATTCGCGTAAGTACAGGCATTTTTTGCCAAAAAAAAATCAACAACACACTCGTGTCCGCAGTACACGCGGGTGTCCTTCGGCAGAGTCAAGACGACCTCGTAGAGAGCGTGGTACATATCTTCGGCCGTTCCTTCAAAGAAACGACCACAGCCGCCAACGAACAGCGTGTCGCCTGGGAAAAGGAGCGGCGGAGTTTCGGGGTCGCCCGACACCACGTAGGCAAGGTGCCCGCGCGTGTGGCACGGCACCGACAGCGCCTTGATCTTGGTGGCTCCAATCTTGAACTTTTCTCCACCCATGAGAGGCTTGTTGCAAGCCGGGATCATTTCGCTGGCTGGGCCAGTGACCATCAGGTTCGGGTACTGCTCCGCCATCTCCGAGTTGCCGCCCGCGTGGTCCCTGCATTACGAAGAAGTAAGACACCGTTAGAGCTCTCATCGAGTCACAGACCGTGGATGCAAAGGCCACGCACGCGTGCTTGTGGGTGGTGAGGATGCCGAGGAACTCGCGCTTGCGCAGTTTCTCCTCCTCGTGCAGCACGGGCAGGATCTTGTCGGGCTCGGCCGGGTCCACCGCGAACATAGTGTTGTTCACCTCGTCCACCACGACGTACCCTGCCACCCCGTCACACATTAGACCGCAGGCCGGGAGGCTTACCCACGGAGCGCCGAACGCACCGTAGTTGTCGCTGAACATGGGCACGATCCGCACGCGCAGGCTCGGGTCGTTCAGGTACTTGCGCTTCTTCTGCGCCGCCGCCTCACTCGCCATTGCGCGCCGCTCCGTCCTGCCGAAAGCGCTCGCCCTCGCAGCTCCGCCGGCCGCGGCCGCGCATCGCCTCGCCAGCTGCAGCATTTCGCGAGCCTGGAAGGATCGCAAAACGGATGGCAGGTGTCGGTACTACCGGTATTCTCGGTACGTTTCCGCATCGTGTCAGTCGGGGAGAAATCACGGCAGGAGAAAGGCCGCTCGCCAGAGTCTGGCTGCGCGCGGATCTGCAGACTGCGGTGGCCATGGAGGCGTACGGGGCCGAGCTGAAGGAGACGCCGTACCCGCTGGTGGCGGCGCTGGGCGCGCGCGAGCTGCAGAGCAAGGTACTGGCGCTGGTGCGCACCGTGAACGAGGAGTTCGTGCCCAAGCTGCACTTCGCGACGCTGCCGGCCGAGCACCGGTTCCCGGGCAAGAAGGTGGTGCGCGAGAAGCACGGCACGTTCCCCAACCAGAGCCAGCGCGACCTGGACGGCTACCGCGTGCAGGGCATCCTCAAGGCGCGCTGGCTCAAGAAGCACCACGAGCTCCTGCCCGCCGTCGTGCTGCTCTTCCACGAGTTCGACCCGCGCTGGAGCCAGCGCGACTGGCTCGCGCAGGAGGCCGTCATGCGCGACGAGATGGACCAGCTCAAGCGCACGGTCTCCGGTACGGCTGCCGGACCAACTGCCCCCGTTGCGGTGCCGCGCTCACGCCTCTTTCCTGCCCCACAGCGCGAGAGTGCAGGGTCCTGCTCATCCTGGTGCAGCAGGTCGACGACGTGGGAGTGACACCCGTGAGTGTGGCGGACGAGCGGCTCGCAAGCCTCCGCAAGCGGCTCGAGACCGACTCGAAGGGACTGATCCTTGTGCGCTCGAGGGACATCACGCGCGGATCCAGTCTGATCGCAAAGCTCGAATCGTCGATCCGCAACTACGCGCTAGAGTACTATAAGGCGCAAGCCAAGCGCGTCAAGCGGTACAAAAAGGTGCTAAACAAGTCAGCGGCGCACCAAATCCTGTTCGTGCGCCACTGCTTCAAGATTGCGCACTACTACGAGTTTCGGCGATACACCACCAAGGTGCTGCAGCACTACGAAGCTGCCTACCGCGCCGTAGTCGCGCTCCCGCTCAACGAGCCCAGCGACAAGAACAACGATGTGGTCGGCTACACCCAGGTGAAAACAATGGCCGAGTTCATCAACTTCAAGCTGTGCTATCACCTGATCTTCTCGGCCAATAATGTGCGAGGTGCTGTGGAGCAACTGCAGCGCCATGTGAATGCGTATGCGGTCGCTGTAGGCCCGCCCGAGCGTGCATATGACCACTGGGAGTGGCTTTCTCGCCAGTACCATGTTTTTGGGCAGCTACTTGCCGAGGCAGTATCCATTCGAGGCTCTTTGACAGCTCCTGGATTGGACTCGGATATCTACAAGGAGCCGTACTTGTACTTGTCCATTGCGGCAAAGTATGCGACGTATCGTCGCAAGGCAGCTGCAAAGCTGGGACTCACTTCGTCTACGTACTCCAAGGCAGCCTTGAATGGGGAAATCTTGACCGAGAAGGATTTTATTGTGGTACCGTCTGTGTTTGTAGGTGGTGATCCGGTTGTAGCTGAGGCAAATTCACCGTCGCAGGAGCCAACAGTAGAGGCATTGGTCAAGTATCGTCATGCACTGGAGCGTTCTGTTCCGCATGCAAAACGGACCCTCCATCTTCTTGAGCAGTCGATCCAGCACTTGTCGATTTACATTGCCGATCAGAAGACTCCGCGTAGCAGGTTGAAAAGCCGGCTGCTAGTACAACTTGGAACTGAGCGGCTAGCAGCTGGTGAATACGAGCGCGCCAGAGCGGAGCTCCAGAAAGCAAAGATGATCTTCACGGTGGAGCGTTGGTGGGCTCAAGTGAGCCAAATCTTGAAGCAGCTGCTCATTTGTACTTTCCGTCAAGGTGACACTGCGGCATACATAGACTATTCTCTGCAACTGCTATCGCCGGCGATGGAAGACTTTGTCCCGGTAAACGAGCGCGTACGAATTCAAGAGTCTATGATTCTTGCATGGCGTGATCCTAGCCGACTAGGCTCTCCATTTACGTCCACGTCAGCGCTTGGCGATGGCCACGAAGTTTCATTGGATCAGTGCAGAGCCTTATTCACAGCTTCGGCTCGTTTTGACAGCGTTTTTGCGTGTGTGAAGGAGAACACAAATCTTGAGATTCTCCTGGAATCATTTTTCCCATCGTCAGTAACTATTTCCAAGCTTGAGTTAAAGTTCACTGACGATCGGTACAATTGTGCTGTGCTCCACGACACTTCATGCGAAGCCGGCCTCCTCAACAAGTCGGAAGACGGACGCTTGACTTCGCTGCTTGAGTTTGGCTACCGATCGCCTGTGAAGCTCACAATCCCTCTACGAATACTGGAGGGCAAGGAAGTGCTTCGATTTCAGGAAGCCAAATTTTATTTGTCAAACCAACTACAATCCGCAAAAGACTCAGCACCTGAAGAAGAGTATTTGATATTCAATCTGCTTGTCGACCAGCCAGTACCCTTGGCACGCGATCCCTCGCATCCATTCTTCAGTGAAGGGCGCGTCCCAGCAATGGGGAATGGATCAGCTTCCCCGAGCTTTGCGCGAAGAAAGTCGATGTTTTCACTGTCGGAGTTATCAAAGACAAGCAGCGAGTTGAATGCAGTCGGCCTCGAGGATAACGACGGAGGTGAGGATGAGGTACTGGCGCGTGGCCCTGCTGTTGTAATATTACAGCCACGCCCGAAAGCCAAGCTATCAATGGTAACCCAAGGACCTCTTATCGCTGGTGACTTCCGCATGCTCGAGTTCAAGCTCTCCGCAAATGACGATGTTCTGGAAAATGTGAGTTTTCGTGTACGATGTGAGCCTCCCCCTGTGTCCAGCGCACCCGATGATGCGTTCTTCTTTTCTCAACAAGAACCTGGTGGTTCAATTACACCCTTGTATGTGGATTCGTCACTTCAGCCTCGGGATTGGATGCCGCTTGCCAGTCTAGAACAATTTGGTGAACAACGGCTTCGAGTAATTGTTCGTTCGAGCCGAGCAATCACTACCCGAGTTATAGTGTCTGTCGCGTATGCTACTTGGTCGGGAGTCGGTGTGAGTTTGGAAGAAGTTTATGAGGTGCCGTGTGCCCACCCTTTCGTCGTTGAAGGCGGGTTCATCCATGATTTCCCTAAGGGTGGGCTTCACGAGACAGCTTCTATTGGTGGTGTGCCTAGAAACAAAGACTCATTCGCTTACATCGGTAAGATGGTCACATTGCAAGGCGCGCTTGTTGGAGCTTGTCCCGAGGCACTCAAGGTGTTGTCGATGGAGTTCGAACCGATCGAGCGCAACCTAGTCGATGAACTCGTACCTTCGGGATTCGGCGTAGTTTCTTCTGAAGATCCTGCATCTGGAGCTGCGATTACCCGTGAGGCTGTCTTCCGGGCGGGCGACTCGCGATCATTCAGCCTGCGGCTTCTCCCGCGACTGCAAGCACCGTTCGCGATGTTGGGACGAGTCAAAGTAACCTGGAGACGAATTTCTTCTGTCATCACGAGCGCACCCGACGGTCCGCGAAATGATATCGTCACGACTCTACTAGACTTGCCGACGGTGTCCTTTGTCGAATCGCCACTGACATTTGAGATCCATACGCCTCCGTTTGGTGTGGAAGGTATGCTCGTGCCACTGGATCTGCACGTCAAGAACAACGAAAATTCGTTCCACAGCTTGCGTATCAAGCCAGTCGACGAGACGGGTGACTTTTTCATCGCTGGCCGCACAAATGCCATCGAAGAGTTGCTGCCGTTCGACGAGCAGGTGGTTCGTATCGGGCTAATCCCCACCAAGACAGGTACGCAAGATGTGTCGCGTTGTCTGTGTTATTGCATTGACGTGAAGCCGATGCTTATAAAACAGGGTACATTCGCTTGCCGCTGCTGGAGATCGTGTCGACCACGTACAACACGCCGTTCACGAGCTCGGACGAGCGTCGCGAGCTGTTCGTGCTCCCTCGCGACTGCCCACAATGGACGCCTCCGGGGCAAGCGTAGGAAGTTTCACGTGCTCGATTGCGTGTTGACACCTTCAGTAGAGAAAAGTGAATGGCATGAGGAACTGCCCGATCTACCTCGGTACAGTGACGCTGCAAATGCCAAAATTTCGGCCTTTGAACCCGCTGACTAGTCGTCTGCAGTCGCTGCTTCTCCCCCTCGCCGCCCCATGAGCTTGTTCTGCGCGTGCCTCTCGCGGCGGCGCAACAGCCAGGCGGGCTCCATGTTCCAGGAGCAGTTCGCGCGCCTGCGGGCCGCGTACCCGGGCACCTCGTACATCTGCCTGCTGGACGGCGGCTCGGGCGAGCTCATGTGCGTTTGGGGTTCGCTTTTGGGCGATTGGGTCGGCGTTCGGCATTTACAAGGCGGCCAGTGGCTCACTCTTCCCGTTGCTGGAGCAGTGCGCAGTCCGAGGTCCCGGAGGTCAACTCGGACGAGCTCACGCGCACGATCCTGAGCCTCAAGCGCGCGGCCATGCAGTTCGGTGCGTCGCGGCGCTCGCTGCTGTCGATGGGTACGAAGCGCTGACAGTCAGTCCCAATGCAGCGGCGACGCTCAACCAGATCGACTCGCAGGTGGTGCACGTCAAGGGCGACGAGCGGCTCTTCTCCTGCTACGGCTTCGGCCACACGGTGCGTAGATACATCGCTCAATTGGTTTGATAGGCATTCGCAGGATTGACAATGGCGATGGCCGCGGCAGATCCTGGCATTCTACAGCGACATGCCGGGGGTCGACCTAGAGCTGTTCGACTGCTTCGAGGCCGACAAGGCCGTCGAGCTGGTCAACGTCGAGCTCAACCGCATCGTGCACGCCACCAGCGCCTCCCGCCGGACCTCCTAACCTCGTCTCTACGATCGCCAACAAGGACAGCATACGCAGCGTTGACTCCGCCTCCAGCCCAGTAATTACACAATATATTTATCGGCAACGCACTACCGCTGCGCCGTTCACTTTCCACCTCGCAACGGACGCGACTCTAAGCACCCGGCAGCAGGCGGACAGCGAGCTGGCGCCCGCTCCAGCGCGAAGACCGCAGCCACCGTCCTCCCAGCCACAAGCCACAAGCGAGCGCTCAGAAGCGCTCGTTCATGCGGCTGGCGACGCCGCGCATTTTATTGTACACCTTGCCGGGCGGCGCGCCCATGATGAGCGAGCAGATGGCGTCGCGCGCGAGCTTGATGTTGGCGAAGGAGCCGAGGATGTGGACCTTCTGGTCGGCGAGCACGATGCGCGTGCGCGTGGCATTCTCGATGGCGTACTTGGTCTTTCCGTCCTGGCCGGCGACGCGGCCGATGGCGCGGCTGAGGTGGTCGCCCTTGAGCATCTTGACATCGTTGACCTCGAACGTGTCGATGAAGAGGTCCTCGAGTCGCAGCAGCGCGACGGCGTCCTGCACCTCGAAGCCCATCATGTAGGCCTGCACGAAGTCGGCGGCTTTCTGCAGCGCGCCCGAGTCGACCGTCTGCGGCGAGTTCTTGAGCTCGATGCAGCGCGTCTTGGTGTTCATGCGGATCTGCAGGTGCAGGTGCTCCACGATGGGCTTCATGATGTTGGGCCAGTCGTTCTTCAGCGGCGTGTACCGGTGCGCCGGCACGCGCACGCGCCGGAAGTCGTTTTTGCCGCCCGCCGCCTCCTGCGCGCTCAGCGCCGGGAAGCTCGGCACATGCTCTTCGCCCTCCACGTCCATCATGTCGCCCGCCTGCTGCTGCTGCTGCAGCTGTGCGGCCGCGATGGCCTCGGCCGAGATCACGATGTCCTGCCCGGCCACCGAGTCTACCTCCATGCTGCTGGGCTGCTGGGCTGCTGTGGGTGCTGGCTGTGCGTACGAGCGGAGCTGTGCGTTGGTGGTGGCCACCAGCGAATGGCGCCGAGGAATGACTGGAGTGACGGCTTGCGGCGTAGTATATTGGCTTTTGTATTCGCTAGTTAGTTTGAGCTTGTTTTGGGTGGCTACATGTTTCGGCTTGGTTATTGAAACGTGACGATTTGGTTGGCCGAAAAAAGGCTAGTCCCTCTTGGTATGGCTACTTCCGGAAGCTGGCGCCTTGAAGCGGTGCCACGAGATGCTGGCGAGCGCAGGCGAGCAGCCGATGGCGGCCGCACCGACGGCCCACAGCGGCCTACAGAGATACGAGAAGGTCTCATTAGACATCTCCGCGGCACTTGCAGCTCGATGGGATCTACACACCTGTACAACACCCAGCTGAGTCCGACCACGACGGAGGTCAGCCCAACGCTGAGGCTGCTGGCGAGCAAGTGTTGCTGGATGTCGGCCACGAAGTGGCCGTAGCGAGCAACGATGAGCGGACGAAGCACCAGGAACCCGATGAAGCCCAGCACGCTCGAGAACAGCCGAAAGAACCAGTTCTCGCGGCTCTGAACAGCGACAGTGAAGTTCCCGTTAGTTAGACTCGATTGGCATCGCCACCAACGACAAATCCCCAGGAGACTAGTGCCACCTACCTTGGCGCTCAGCTTCCGGTCGAAGAGCTCGTTCGGACCGAGCACACCGTCCTCGAGCAGGAAAACTTTCTCGCCGTTGGAAGCTGTGAACGGGGCGAGCTTGCTGCCCTTGACCTGCATGGCGCACACCGTGACCGGGTAGCTCGGCGTGACGCTGAACGACACGCGGAGGTCGCCGAGCACCGACTTGGTGCTAAAAGAGTTCTGGCGCAGGTACACGTATTGGTTCTCTTCGATGCTCGCGTTGGGGAGGGCACTGGTGATCCTCCAGCCCGCGCCTTGCCGCTGCTGCAGCGCACTCGCCATCGACCGCCGACTGGCCGCGTCCAGGCTCACAGCGTCCTTGCGCTGAATTTGGTCCACCAGCGCGTCAGAGACGGCAAAGTCACCGACGAAGAGGTCTTGAGCCTGCATTTAGGAACCGCACAACAGGTTAGCTCGAGTGCTCGAGTGAGCTCTTGCGCCGACAGCAGCGACACCTTGACGACCAGCGAGCGGTACTGCCACGCGTCCTCCGGCGGGTTCCAGTGGCTCGCGTCGTCGAACCCGGCACTGTCGATGGCCTCCTCCCGCCACCGCAGGTCGTAGATGTAGGTCACCTCGGCGGCGTCTCCCGCTCGGTCCTCGTCCTCTGGCGTCGAGCCCGTCGACCTGTGCGCCGTCTCGACCCACTGCAGCATCTCGACGCATCGGTGGAGCCGCACGCCGCGGACCGCCACGCCGAAGGCCGCGTCCATAACGATCGGGCTCTCTCTGGCCTCGTTCACGTCGGAATTGGCGGCGGTCGACGCCTGCAGGCGCCCCGAGAAGACCACGAGGCGGCCGTCGTGGCCCGCCAGCGCCGCCGGAGCCGCCAGCGGTAGCGCCAGGCCGCGCGCCTCCTCCAGGCTCAGCGCACGGCGCGCCAGCCGCGACTCATTCACGGCTGTCGACAGCGCCGCCAGCGCCAGCAGCGCCAGCCCGACGACCTTCTCGGCCTTCATTTCCTGGCGTATAGTAGTATACGCCATTGAGACCGACCATGACGGGCTGGGGCGTGCTGGGGACGGCGGTCGTCATGTTCGCGGCCACCAACGTCGACGACGCGCTCCTGCTCGTCGTGTTCTTCGCCAGCGCCGCCGAGGGCAAGGACGGTATGCGGAGGCGCCACGTGTTGCTCGGCCAGGCTCTGGGCTTCACGCTCATCGTGGTCGCCAGCCTCGCTGGCACCGCGGTGGGCTCGTTCCTGCCGGCTCACTACACGGGGTTGTTGGGCTTCATCCCCATGCTGATGGGCTTTTGGCGAATGCGCGCGTGGTGCGCAAATGGCCAAGACGAGGACATGGAGCGCGACGCTGAGGCGGGACTCGAATCAAGCGGCAAGGGCGAACCTTCGGCTGAATATCAAGACGTGAAGACCCCTCGTTCACAGGCTAGTCCAACAGCGATCGCCGGAGCAGCAGCGCTTGACCGAGCATCTGTCGTGGAGCTACAGCAACGCCAAGATACAATCCCAAGCAACGATCCGGGCAAGTCCGAGTCCGAGTCAGGTAAAGTCTCACAACGCCTTGCCGCCGTCTTCAACATACACACCCTCAAAATTATCGGTGTCACGGTCGCCAACAGCGGCGACAACGTCGCTATCTACATCCCCGTGCTAATCACCTACGACATCAGCGAGATCCTCCTCACTACAGCAGTCTTCTACGCCATGCTCGTGCTTTGGCTGTACGTCATCAGCACGTTTGTGTCGTTCCGTTTTGTGGCGGTGGCGATCAACAAGTACGGGGACTATGTCATTCCCGTGGCGCTGATTCTGCTGGGCGTGTACATTTTGTGGTCGGCCGACACGATCAAGCTGGTGTGTTCATCGTGCTAAAATCGACAATGAATCCGTTTTGGACCGCAATCCTTGGGGCTGTGTACTGTATGAATGATCGCGGATGTCAAACACCACCAGGTTCGTCCCGCCATCATAGATCTCGGAGAGCGCTCGACCCAGCCCGTATGCGTGGACCATTGCGATCATTGAGACTGGCAATTGGTGATGAAATTGAGCTGAAGGCTGAGCTAGATATCTCGCATCATCATCAATGATGATGATTTCTGGATCTTCGCATGATCGTGAAGCGCGAGGGCCATGATCAAGCGGCACAAGGTTTGTGACAATTGCGTAAGTTGGCCACCGAAGACTTGGCCAAATGGCCATTGTCCAACAATCGGTGATAACGCGATGTTCGGGCGCACATGATATGATGCGGTTTCATCGGATTGGTGGCCATGACATTTACTCTCCTCAGAGTGCGCGAAAGAACTGCCCTTGTTCGACTTTCATCACAAGTGAATCTGCAGCGCCACCGGGAAAGCCGTCATGACGTTCTGGGGCGTGCTTGCGACGGCTATCGTCATGTTCACAAGCACTAATATCGACGATGCGCTGCTGCTGGTCGTCTATTTCGCAAGCGCCGCCGAGGGAGAAGAGGGAGTCCAAAAGCATCACGTGTGGATTGGTCAGACCGTCGGCTTTACGCTGATCGTTCTCGTCAGCCTGGTTGGAATATCGGTCGGGTCCTTGCTCCCTCCGCATTACGCAGGATTGTTGGGCTTCCTGCCGCTGGGTATGGGGCTCTGGCGAATGCGAGCATGGTGTGCCAAAGACGCATCGCAGACGGCACATGAAGATACCGAGTATCATCTCCACTCCACAACCCCAGCGGATGAAGAGCGCCGATCATGCTCCACTGACGGTTCTGCACAAGGCGACCAAGAGCGAAGATTAGAGATCAAGAGCCACAGCATCGATATCGTCGAAGACGGCGGTGAACACCCACCGTGTAGCGTGCAAGAAGATCCTGCCACATCAAGTCCAAGTGGAGCAGGCGCGAAGTTGCTATGGTGTCTATCATCGGTCTTGAGCATCCACACCATGAGAATCACCGCAGTCACAGTTGCGAACGGCGGAGACAACGTCGCAACTTATATCCCCGTGCTCGTGACGTACAATGCGGGCGAGATCCTAATCACTGTCGCTGTTTTCTACGTAATGCTGGCGGTCTGGCTGTACATCGCAAGTGCTCTGGTGTCATTCCGTTTTGTGGCTGCCATGATCGACAAGTATGGCGCATACCTCATCCCCATAGCAATGGTGCTTCTTGGTCTGTACATCCTCTGGTCTGCGGACGTCGTTGCGCTATTATGATCGTCACCAAGCAAAGATTGAATTGTCTACGTGATGCATATCTATATGAAGGGCAGTCGCCAGAAATCAAGCAAAACGATGGTCCAATGCAAGGCGTCATTGACAAGTGAGCACGTTGGATAGACTTCTATATTGAATGGATAAATACGCTATCAGTGTGCACTGAGAGAGGCAAAGTCTTGATCAAAGGAACGAGTTGCTGTCCATCTCGCTGAGTATGCCTTGGCGCCGAGCCTTCTTCTTCACGATGCGTCCGACGCCAGCATCAATGAAATTTTTGCGGCGCAACGAGCGCAGCGGAACATCCACGGTTCGACCTGTGGCGCCGTTCAGCGCGCGAAGTAGCTCATATATGGACACAGACTGTGCCGGTGTCGCTCCGCCGAAGAGAACGGCACTGTGCGCGTAGAGGAACAGTGGAGTAGAGGATCCAACGTCAGAGCGACAGCGGCAGTGAAAACGGAGCACGATCTCGAACGGAACGGCATTGCCAGACTCGCGAAGCTTGATCATCAAAGTAGCAGTCGGGCTCTGAAATCCGAAGAGAATTAGCGTCGGCGGATCAGATAGTACGAAACGATTGCACACGAACGTACCATCAGGATGAAGCCGAGCAGGAGTCCGTCGTGCTGCATCATGAATAAGAAGCGCGTCTCGAAAGCATCGCTAACGCTTTCTAAAGCTGTTGCTGCGCAACGGCCGCTGGTGATCAGTGTCGGGGTCCATTGAGCGCACACGGACAAGTTCCACTGCGAAATGTTGACGACTAGCTCGCGGCCAAAGAAACCGTTTACTCGAGAAAACCCTGAAGACGGAGGAGACTGGACCGAGGCAGGTGCCTGGCGACTGCCGTTGGCCACCAACGAGGCGCTCGGCACAACGACATTGCTTTCATCGAGCACCGGCGGAAGAGCAAGCCAGCGCTGCAGCGCATAGAACTCGAGTCGTGACGATACTTGCTGGCACACTGCGGTCATTCTGTGGTAGAGGCTTTGCGTCATCTTGTGCTTCGGGATGTAGTCAAAGAACAGGAACTGGAGCGGGCCGAGGTGGAAGCCGAGTGCCATGACGGCATTGACGGCATACAGCAGCATGATGCACAGCGTGCCTGTGAAGTAGGCCGAGCCGTGGAACGCATAGTCGATCTACAGTTGGGGGATGCACTTTGCAGTTAGCCAGACCGAATGATATCGCAGTGACTCGAGCGAGGACGCACCAGGCTGATCTTGAGCGAGCAGTAGAAGAAGCCGATCCACATGCGCGCCGAGGGCGAGAGGAACCACACGCGGCAGCCGCGCAGGCAGTGCTGTGTGATGCGGTAGCCGACGAAGGTGGCGAGCGACTCGGCGACCAGGAAGTAGACCGAGAAGAGCCGCAGGTCGAGGTCGATGCCGGCAGCCTCGCGGTCGTCGGGCGGGCCGTACGCCTGGCGCAGCGACCACGCCGGTGGGTTGAGCTGCGCGGCCAGGAAGCCCGGCCCGCGGCGGTAGAGCGGCATGCTGGCGGTTTGGTCAGCTAGATACCAGCCAATTTTGAAGTGGCGCCAGAAACGAACGAGCGGGCGAGCGGGCGGAGGATATGCGACGCGGACTGCAGCAGGCTGGCTGGCGTCTGCTTAACTGTAAAGCGCTCGCTTGGCGGCGGCTGTTGTTGTTGTGACGGGCGAGTGGAGGCCTCGGGCTCTGGGTGCCGCACGCTCGCTCGTGCAGGAGACCGGACCCACAGCAAGTTGCTTACCCAGCAGCACGCGCCGCAGAAATCCGCGCGCGTAATCCGCCGGCGTCCACGGGCGAGCGAGCAGCCGCGAGGCAAGCGGCGCCGCTGCTTTTGGCCGCTGCTTCTGGCTGCTGCGGCTGCTGCTGCGGCTGCTGGCGACGCGTTGAGCTGTGGGGAGCGGAGGTGCGCGGCCGTTCCGGGCGGGCGCTGCGGAGGTGACGGCATGGAGATGGACGCGATACCTACAATGCGGCCAGCTACGACTGATGACGTTTGGAGAGGGGTTTCTGCCAATCGCAGTTCTTGGATCGCCACATCGGAGGCGCGCCAACTGTACAATACCGGTACCAGCGGCCTTCTTCAACCGACATCGCAGTAGTCGTTTGGTGGCTGTTTGCTGAACGCTCAGTCCTGCCGCTCCAACGGCACAGCTCGAGCTCCTCTCTCGTAGCGCATTCGCAGATCTTCTTCGTGCTCCATATCTCAAGTTACAGCCTACGCAGTGCGCCTGTTGCTGAGGCAGGCACCAGTCGGAGGCCATGAGCGGCAAGCGGAAGCGGACGGATGAGGAGAAGCTGTGGGCAAATACACATACATACCCCGCCGTGACGTGCAAGCTCGGTCTAGTGTGCCCACACCCGAGCCT
>JAASGX010000658.1:0-16321 GCA_023334415.1 Phytopythium chamaehyphon | reverse complement strand
TTGATGCACGCACTATGCTCTTTGGTTGGCTTTCGTCAGGCAGAAATCTCAAAAGTGGCGTCACCGCCTGCGCGGCCGCGCGGATAATGCGACGGTCGCGCGCAGGGCTCCCAAAAGGGTAGGAAAGTGTGTAATCATCCGTAAGCGAGACCCACCACACATGCAAAACACGCACGCCCATGTGTGCACCGGAGACCGCAGATTGACGAGTGAGTTTCCAGCAAGGTTTGGCAATCGACTGTTCGACTCGTCTCTCCTGTTGCTCACAACAGGTTATGGCACAACTCAAGCATCTTCAAGAAGCTGCGGCGACCAGCGTACGCTTCCGTCGACGGTACCAACTACGAAATCCACCTCTATCTTGCGATGGCCACATAGTGATCTCTAGATCTGGAAGCGAACACGTAGGTGTGATGTGGTGTGGTGGTGGCAGTAACAGCAATGCTCGGCGAGTTTTGCTCGCAGTGCCTAATGGTACGGTTTAGGCGGGATTAGTTGTGGTAGCGGTAGCATTGCTTATGATAGGCATGGCGGTGCAGCAGCGCAGTCGATGATCATGTCGTCATGGCCTCGATTTTTGTGTTGGTGGCGGGAAAAGTGGTTGGCACGATATGGTAGTGAGTAGAAAATTATCGAGGTGTCGATCGTGGTGCAGAGTAAGGGTTGCTGCAGGAGGTGAGAGGACCCGGCGGCAGGCCAAGCGTAGCTGGTGATTGCAGTGAGGGTATTGGTCGTGTTGACAGTGTTGGTGATGTTGGCGAGTGGTGACTTCCTGTTGGTGCGTCGTGTCGTGTCAACATTTGACGATGGATTTGGTACTGACTGGTTTCCTGGTTTCTTGTTATCAGCTCTATCTTTTGGGTCGAGCTCGGCTCAACTACTCGTCTCGTGGTGATTCGATCCTAGCCGGAGCCCTCACGACGCTAAAGTTGTTCATTTGCTGCATCCCCACTCTTGTGGCGACGTGGGCGACCGTGACTCGAACGGCGGGCAACTGGCACCACTACAGCGAAGTGCTGGCAGGCAGCATCATCGGCGCCGTATGTGCCCTTGTGGCGTACGGCTACAACTTCGGTTCGGAGTTTTCGTGCAACGCGGCCGGCTTGCCGCTCCAGGAGTACCACGACCGCTGCAAGGTACGTTTTTCATGGCGATAGCTTCATGCGTATCGCCCATCTGACTTTCTCGTTCTGTTTGCTCGCCGAGCAGAAAACAAAGTTGGAAGGCAGGGCTGACGAGGACGACACCAAGATGACGCAACCGTGAAACCTCAGGCACTCTGCAGTACATTATGTTCGAGTTGTAAAATCGCAGCACGAACACCATGAACTAGAAGACACTTCGGTCCTTGTTGCCCGTTCAGCAACTACTGCCATCGAAAAGGATAGCATGTTGAGAAACGAATTGTGGCGGCGGCACCGTTGGAGCTTTCTCGCCGCCGTATCACAATGCAACAGCCTGTGCAGGGGCGCGAGACTAACAAAATTCAAGCAAGATCAATGACGATTGCTACAAAATGGCTGAGCTCCTCGAGCTAGCGCTGTAACGCACTTCAACAATCCTTGTCCATCGAATATCCCAGGTTCGATGAGTGATCTCGGTGGGTACAGCGATTGCGGTTTGAGTTTGTCAGCTGCTGCAGCGCATTGTCTTGACGGGCCTGTGAGACTGCGAAGACCTCGATGAGCGATCACGCCATGCCGAAGATGATAATTCTCAGGCCCACCGCCGTTCCCAGACCCGCCAATACAAATATGCAGCAACCTCGTCACCGTCGAAAAACTCAGCAGGGACCGCGTCCCTGCAGGCTCGTGCGACTTGCAGCGCCCTGCAAGCAGCATTGGCACTCGATCACCAAGCAAGGCAGCATCGTGCTGCCTTGCTTGGTAGATAGTATACACGCTTATCCGGACTATACTCAGCAATGTGGGGATGCTCGCCGGATGTTTTGTGGGAGCTGAAATGTGCGGCGCCCGCCGGCCAGCGCCTTCCTCGCTCGCAGGCAGCGCCGACGCCACTCGGCCCTGTCCATTCGGTGGGACCGGCCGAGCGATTGATGGAGCCCAGGCGCTCCCATCTCAAATGGCAGCTTTGCTGGCAGACCGGGCGTGGTGACGTGAAGCGATACATGTCGATCCTCGTTTTACTCCCATCCGCAGGATTTTCGAGCCGATCGATTGATCGATCGATCCGATCGGACGAGAAGGCTGCAAGCCTGGATTTATCTTGGGCCTCTACTGTGTGGAGTTGTGCGGTTCAAGCATTGACGATTTTCCTTGACATGGAGACGCGCTGCACTCTTTGGTGCGTCAACTGCAGGAAATCCGCCGCAGACCACGGTACTTCGCGGTGAGAAGTGAGGCACGCACCTCGGTGCTGCAAAATGTCCAGATCGAGTCGATCTGGTGGCCCGGAGCGATCTCGATGAGGCAGCTGCGCCAGATTCTACATGGCGGACCCCATCCTGTCCCTACAGAGTGTCTGGGCGTTTTGCTCTGCTCTTTACGTTACACCACCAGGGCCTGGCAGTCACAGGAGCTACAATATCACCACCTGTCTTGAAGCGAACACGGCATTACATATAAAGTAACGGCCCACTGCGATCCCCAAGACGGCCATTGCATGGAGTGGTGATGGAGCCGCAGTCAAGAGAGAAATGTCGATAGAGAGAGTGAGGCAGCGTGGCTGCGCTCCGAAGGTCACTGCGGACGCGAGGAGCTCCGGAGTGCCCCCAGCTCCTGGCCGTTCGCGCCGTCGACGCGCGTCCGGATAACGCGAACTGACTCCAAAGCCAGTGCGTGGCATCGTCACTGACAGCGCGTACTATACGGCCGCTATACGCCGTCCCGGCTGCGCACCGCTCCGAGACGAGGGCGAATGTATTAGCGTTTGTATGCAACGGACGATGGTCGTCGTCCTGTTGCCTGCCCCAGCGCGGTCGGCATTTACCGATTTTCCCGGCGAGGAAAGGACGGGCGCGAGCTCCAAGGCTCCGACCGGTCCGCCCTGCTCCATTAGCTGCAGCTCTTTACAGCAGCAGCAGCAGCTCCGCCAGCTACAGCGCTGCTAACTCGTCGATTGCAGCGATATGAGCGCGTACCTGCCATTGTCGGGGCAGCTGCGGCAGCGGCCGGCGGGCGGCTACGTCATCTACGACGGCGACGGCGCCGAGAGCGACTACGACTACGTGTGCAACGTGTCGGACGACGACGTCATGGAGCGAGACATCGACGCCGAGATCGAGGCCCGCGAGCGCGCGGGGATCCAGGCGCAGCTGCAGCCCCAGGCGCAGCTCCTGGCCCAGGCCCAGCTCCAGGCCCAGCTCAAGCCGACGCAGACGCTGTCGCAGCGCATGCTCACGTCGCTGCACAAGACCAAGCTCAAGAACTCGCGCGCGGGGCTCACGGCCAGCCACCTCTCGGCCTCCAGAACCGCCGAGCTCAAGCCCGCCGAGCCAGGTACGGCAAAAGTAGGCGACCTGGCTGTTGAACGGCAGCAGACTGACCTGGTGGATAGTGATGACGACAGGGCTGCAGCGCAAGCGGAGCGGCGCGTCGGATGTGTTCGACTCGGCGCTGTCGCGCAAGTCGTCGTCGTGCACCGACCGGCTGGAGGCGCGCATCTCCAAGAGCTTCCTGTCGCGCCAGGAGAGCGTCGGCACCGACTCGGACGAGCCGCATGACATGTCGGCGCTCTACTCGGGCCGCCGCACGTACCCGGCCGAGTCGATCAAGAAGAGCGACCCGCGCATGTCCGAGGGCGGCCGCGACCGCGAGCGCGAGCCATCGCACGTGGAGAGCAAGATGATGGCGCTGCTCGCCAGGGAGCGGTCCACGCGCGGCCTCGACACCTTCCGCGAGGACCCGATCGCCGAGCGCGAGGTCCTGCAGCCGGCCAAGCTCAGCGGCGCCAACAGCGGCGTCTCGTTCCACTTCTACGGCGGGTCCAGCCAGTCGCTGTCGTCCTCGCGCGGACCCACGCTGGCGCTCACGAACGGCTCAGCGGTGCAAAACGACGACGCGCCGCGCGTCTCACGCGCAGTTGTCATGCCGGACCGCTCGGCGCCTGCTGCTCCGGTCATCACGCATGGAACGCTGGCCAAGCAGCTCGGAGACATCGAGTCGCTGGTCGACGGCATCGAGACCTGCATGTCTGTCGCCTCGTTCGCGTCGCTGGCGGCGCGCATCATCGGCGAGCTCGAGCTGCTCCGAGACTCGACGCAGAAGATCCGCTCGACCGGCACAACAATGATCCTCGAAGAGGTCGCTCGTCAGCAGGGCCAGACCGAGGTATGTCGGCATTTGACGCCTCGATACTTGCTCGTATGTTCGGATGACTCACTTGCAGTGTTATCTGTTGCGCAGACTGCGTTTGCACTGCGACGACTGGTAACGAGGGCAGTTGCCGTCCAGAAACATATCGACGAGCTCACCGCAGTCGTCCGGCAACAAGCCGTTTGAAGTGACACGCTTCCACACGTGGCGCGCATCGCAACGCAAAAGTGTATGTATTGCTTGCCGGAGCTTGGGACCGGTGTTGAAGGTCCTGGCCATGACGGCCGAGCCCCCTATCGTAACCTATTTAGTCGTCTTGTCCAAGGCAGCAAGACCACCTGTCCTCGCGGCGCTGGCAACAGGGTAGTCTTTGGATAGAGCCGCTACATGCCCGCGAACAGAAAACGAAAACAAAAAAGAGTGTTCCAAAAAATTTTGATCTGCCCAAGATGGTGGTGCTGTCTGTACAGTTATCTTCACATCACGATCTCGTGGTGGCACAGACTACACCTGTCCTCACATGCCCTGAATCAAAATCAATAGCACTGTAGCGTGAGCAGACTGCTGATTCCTGTTGCAATGCGGTTCTCAAATGACAAACCAGTGTTTTCGGAGTTAGACTTCTCGTCTGTGTGCCTGGCGTCGTTGCACGGAGCGACACTAGCTTCTTCCGACGTGTAGTCGCTGGGGTTTGACACTGGTAGCTGGATGCACGGGCATCCACGGCTTGCTGCCTGACAAAATCTGCAAGCTCAAGCTCTTCGCGCTTCCTCTGGCGAGAAAGGCGATCGAGCTGAGTGGCGCAAAGGTTTCCATATTAAGGTAAAATTCGATAAGAAAGTGTGCGTATACTGCTTCGATACTCACCTCTTCCGACGCCTGTCGTCGTGCTTCGGCAGCTGCTATTCGCTCATCAGGACTACGCACTCTGCAAAGCATGCTGGTCAGCAGAATTAAAAGAATGCACCAAACACAATGCTGAACTTGCTTGTACTTTTGAGCTGTCCGCGCACCAAGTGGAGCCAATGCAGCCTTCTGCTATCTCGACCGGTGTTCAAATCTCATGTAAGTTTGATAAGCCCTGTAATCACACTCATGTGGCTCGTACATGTCGTAGTACTGGACTACCTGTACAATAGAGCAACAGCACTCGTTAGATTTGCCAAATTAACTAGCGATGTCTAGACTTACCTTGCATCGGAGAGCTTTCGCCTGTATATTCATGAATCAACGCACCGAATTGATCCTTCATCCGATCAACACAAGAGTCAAACGGGGGCAACGTTTTCGCTTTAATTGGTGTCTGTGTTTCAAAGATTGCTTCGCATGAGAATGGGGCGTCGAAGAGCGGATACGCTGGAGTGGGAGCAGGCGATTTGGTACGATTCGTGGGCCTTTGAGGACTAGTAGTGTCTTCATCGTCATCGGACGACAGATCAAAAAGAGGCTCTGCACTTGCGATAACGCTGTGGGGAGTCAGTGACGAGCACATCGTGCGTCGTATATTGATGAGAGCTGAAATGAGAAAGACACTAACGCTACCCAACGCTAAAATTAGGATATCAAAAAGGAGCCACCTGCAGAAGTCAGTCGGATAGCTTAAATCAAAAGTGAGGGCTGCATACCAACATCAGATACCGCAGCCAGAGCAAGTTCAGGCAGAGCACATTATTACCGCTTCGAGAAGAACCCCCTTTGTTGCGAGACATGGGATGGAGTCTTAGGCCGAATGATGCGAGCTCGGGTGTTGGGGATGGACTGCACTACTTGATGGGGTACCTCTGTCGTTCGAGTGCTCGTGCTAAGTACTTATACAACCGTAACACTCCAGGGAGATGCCTTACCCATTTGCGGTCGTGAAAACCGGTCGAACATGCCAATGTTCGGGCGCTGGACCGATCTGGTAGGGGTCTCAGGTCTGGCAAAACCTTGCACGCGTGGTCGGCTGATGGGAACTCCCGTATTCTGCACGAATGATCTCGAGGGCACAGGTCGAGAAACCCGAGAAAATTGAGTTGGCGGAGCCAGAGCAAGGGAATTCCCACCGGATGAGATCCCGTTTGCGGATGGCATCGACCCGCTTGGTGAGGGTGGCTGTCGAAGCATCCCTGGCTGCGATTTTAGCGACTTGCACTGTCATCATG
Source organism: Phytopythium chamaehyphon (assembly GCA_023334415.1). Classification (NCBI taxonomy): domain Eukaryota; phylum Oomycota; class Peronosporomycetes; order Pythiales; family Pythiaceae; genus Phytopythium; species Phytopythium chamaehyphon. Next base: position 9,903 of record JAASGX010000658.1, on the reverse strand, counting down.
AGCCAGCACATAAGTTCTCAAAATCCTGGCGATAGGTCCGTTACGATAGAATACCATCTTCTCCCAGTTCCGGCACTTTCGCGACTTCTCCTTGTATGCCTGTTCATGAGCATGACAACGTAAGCTGCTGCTGCTGATATCAAATAAGCAAAAGGTGCATGCATACCTCGCGCAATTCCTCATTTGATGATGAGAGTGCCTGGACTTTCGACTTGGTGTCTCGCAACTCTGCTTCAAGCTGGTCCGCATAGTTCTTCAACTGGATGTACTTTTCGCCGTGCTGAGCTTGAAAAGCTTTTTGTTCTTCGGCTACATGTTTTTCCAACAAGTGTTAGCCGCAGGAGAGCTACTGTTAAGTACCCTGGCGATGTAAAAGTACCTTGCTCCTTCCTGAGCTCTTCCTGAAGGAAAAAAAGTTGTGAGATTTCGTGAGTATCACGAACAGCAACCAAGAACAACGAAAGGAGTACCTGTCTGTCGTGTGTTTAAAATCCCCAACAAGATTAGTTTAGTATCACCAACATTGAGTGAGTTGCGCGCTTACCTGTAGGAGTCTTGTGCTAGTTGGAACTGCCAAGACGGGGCACAGATAGTTTGCACTCATCATCTCAGCTACGTCACATGCGCACACGCTACTTACCATAACAAAGTCTGCGGCCCTTGAACTGTTAGTTTCTACAGACACTAAACAAGCCATTGAAACTCGCGCAGCTTACCCAAAGCGCTCTGAAAGTGGTCTGAAAAACTGAGTGAGTAAATACACCGGCAACCAGAGTAGGTAGCAGTTGCCTACCAAAGCAGTTGGTTGGGTTTGCAAGCATCTCTTCCCAAATTGCCTGATCATCCGCGAGTGCAGGAGGGTTCAATGGGTGTGGAGCCTTTCAATGAACGTGCTGCAATGGACACAGCTCCACCTCTGCGCGCTAGATGCACCAAACTAGATGTAACTGCGCTGATCAACAATCCTCGACAGAATCATAAGCGGCACCAACCTTTGGATCCGCTATCCCGTGAATTGTGCTGCGTATAAACCAGGACTTGTGTTACGAATCATCTTCCACAGTGCCTTCTAGAGCAAAGCAAGCACTAACGTCTCGCAGATCCCTCCGGGTCTTGGAGGCGCACAAGCACGTCAATCCCCACAAGAACCAGCACCAATTCCTCATCAGCACTTACTCTCTGTTCAGGTCTGCAGGCAGCGCGCACACACAGTACAGCTGTCAGCAGTGCCTGCCACTCGCAAATCCCCTCGTCTCCCATCTTCGCCCTACCGGTGCTGCACGCCGGGCAGATCAGCCGGCCGCTGCCAAAGTGCTTGTACGCGCATTTCTCCTGCACACCGCGTCAGCCCGACACCTCCACAGCCACTGCCACCCCGAACGCACGCAGAAGAGGTGGCTGCAGCCCGTGCGGTAGCACGTCTCGGCGGCCGTCGCGTCCGGCAGGATGGGCGCCCAGCACGCGTTGCAGCGCATCTGCGGCCGCACGCCGCCGCCCAGCAACGCCTCGCCCGCCTCCTCGTCCATCGCGTCCTCAGCCGCCGCCGCCGCCTCACTCTCGGCCCGCCGCCGCCCGCGCACGCTCGACGTCTCGCTCATGCCGCCGCCTGTCTCCTTCCTCGACTTGGATACTGATGGTCACTTCAACCTGTCTCGCAATTCAAACTTGAATCGCGCGGGAAAGTCCAGCCGGATCGGAAAACAATGAGACTTTGACGCGATTTCCCTACACTTCGAGTCAAGATGGAGACCGACGACGCCGGGTGGGGCGAGGTGGCGCGGCAGCTGGCGGCGCTGGAGCTGCCGCCCGTGCCCCCGACGGCCGACCCGCAGCGGCTGCTGGGCTACGTGCTGGGCGTGCTGCCGCGCTTCAGCGAGATGGAGATGATGTCGACCCACCTGCGGCTGTACGCGGCGTCGGTCGAGCAGGACCTGGAGCAGGCGCGCGGCCACGCCGGGGCGCTGGCGCGAGAGCTCGCGGGCGAGCGCGAGAAGCGCCAGTTCCTCGAGCGCTACGCGGCGCAGGTGGTCAAGGAGCGCAACGAGCTGCTGCACGCCAAGGCCGGCAAGCGGAAGGGTGCTGCGAGCCACTTCGTATGGCACGCCTGCTGCAAGAAGAACCAGCACCACACGCTCGACGTCACGCCCTCCATGGCGGCCTTCCGCGGCGAGAAGCTGCAGGAGCGTGTCAAGGAGGCGCAGGCCCTGCAGGAAGAGGCGCGCAACCTCGAGGCGCTGCGGCGGGAGCTCGACTTCGTGCTCAAGAAGACCCAGCGCGAGCACGACAGCAAGATGACGGCCAGCTCCAAGCAGATCCAGCACCTCGAGAAGCAGGTGCTGCAGAGGGCGATGCTCAACTTGAGCCTCGAGCGCAAGATTTACGACGTCGAGTCGGCGCTGGCGCGATACGACAGCGCAAAGGCGGACGAGCTTGGCGCGTTCGAAACCCAGCTGAAGGACGCACGAGACCGACTTGAAAAACTCCAGACTGACAACAAGCAGCTAAATACTCAGATCGCGAGGCTAACTGCAGACCACGACCGCGCGACAAGAGATCTTGCCGATACAACACACACCAAAGACGAGTACGCATCACGTATCGATAGTCTCAGCGTGAAGTGCGCTGCCCTAGAATCGACAGTGGAGGCCTTGCAGTCGGAAATTCGCATCCTGCAAACCAACGACCTAGATGATGTTCGTGGACAGTATCTCGCACGAATAAAGAAGCTCCAGGACGATGCAGTCGTGCAGGAGCGCAACATGTCGGTCGAAATAGATCGACTTCGGCACGAGATGGAGAGGAAAAACGAGGAGCTTGCGGTCCTGCGAGCAATACCGCCAAACCAAGTTGAGGTGCTCGTCGAAAACAAAGGGAATGCACTCAACGACATTTCTCTTCCAGCTCCATCGGCTTGGAGCCACGACAAATCGAACAGTATCTATTCCAAGAGCAAAGCAATGGGATCGTCGCTGTCGCGGAGCCAGCTATCAAGTTCTGTTGTGTCATCACCTGTAACTCAAATTGATGCATACAAAAAAGATGTAACTCACAGCCCTCACCGTGAGCTTGACGATGCCGTTGGCGAAGTGGAATACGATGACGCGTATGAACGAAGAAGTTTCAGTGATGGCAGTCCCTCGAAGAGTACCACACCGTTCAACTGGGAATCCTTTATCAAGAGTGAGTCGGAGATGTCACTTCCGGAAGCAAAACGAACTAGACGAATGTCATCAGGCAGCAGTGAAAATTCAGCTGACGGACCGAGCTCAGCCATTGAACATCACAGCAGTCGAATGAGTGAGAATTTATCTGGTGCGCATGCCTCGCCGTACGGGAGTGAGGACGACAGTGATGACATGGACGGCTATCGCTCTTTTACGGACCGCTCCGTGCACGAACCGAAGGATAAAGTCTCGCGAGAACTTGACTACGCCTTCGAGGAAGAGGAAGAAAAGGAAGAACACGGTGACACTGACGGCTCCAACGATCTTGTTCAAGACTTACACTGTTTGCTGAATGGATTCGAACAGCGACGCAAACAGGAAGAGGAAAAGGCAGCACTCGCCGAGCAGGCGCTGCTCGAGTTCGAGCAGATGGAGAGTGACATGCACGGGCTACGGATCTCTCCAAAATCTTGATCCGCTTTCGGCGCTTTAGATGACTGACGACGAACCCATCAGGTCCTTGACTTTGTGATCGGATGGCTGAGGTGCTGCCTCATAGACGCATTCCACGACGCCGTGCCGCCACTGCCGCAGGGAAAAAAAGTAGTGATAAGTTATGTGCTGTTTTATGTGTGTTGTCGAATGCTACAAGTGATAATGTCGTACCTTCTTGCTTTCTCCTTTGAGCCCAATGTAGTAGAGCAGCGACTCGTCTCCGCCAAAGTTGTCCTCAATGAAGAGTGTAAGGCTGCTAACGCCCTGAAACTTGCGGATTCTGGAGATTCACTGGTCGTCAGCAAGGCTACAAGCAGCAACAATAAAAGCTTAAAAGCCTTACTGCAGCGGGTAGTCGACGTCGGCCGTGAAGTCCTCGATGAGCTCCAGCTTCTGCTGCGCCGGCAGCTCGTTGGCGTTCGAAAAGTCAATGTCGTCGCGGTTGGTGAACCTGTCCACGCCTCGCTCTTGTCAGTCCATGAACATTTGCCTTATCGCTCACAGCAAATCAAACGCACAGCTTGACTGCTTTCGGGTGCCGCCCGTCCTCGCCGCCCGAGATGCAGATGGACTTGATGCTCACCGCCTCCGTGAACCTGCGCTCATCTTCTCGTCAACAACAGCCCAGCAGCCCGCTTTTCATAATCCAAAGCGACCTACGGGACGAAGAGGATCATCTCCGGGTCGTCCTCGTTGCTGGCCAGCGCCCTGGAGTGGTCGCGGCGGTCGTGGAAGGGCTTGAACGGGTTCGCCACGTGCGCCGGCTCGGTCGCGTTCAGCACGCGCAGCTTGCTGGTGTCTACGAACGGGAACAGCGAGTCCCCGCCCGCGTCCTCCACATCGTGGTCGTGGTCGTGGTCGTGGTCGTGGCTGTGGTCGTGGCCGCCCAGCGCGGCGTGCTCGTCCTGGCAGATGTGCGACATCGCCTCCTCTTGATCGCCTTTTGCCCTGGCTCGCAGCTTGGAAAGTGACGCTTTTTTCTCCAAAAATGGTCGCCATGAAGGATATACTCGAAGCTAAAAGAATGCGACAGGCGCGATCTTTCGCCGTTGCATACGAGCTCCAAGTCAAACGCCAATTCTCGCCGCCGAGATGGAGTGTCGGTGCGTGGCGCCGCTGGCAGGCGACGCCTGCGAGTGTACGGGGCGAGCGCTGGTGACCGCGGGCGCGGGCGACGGCTTCAGCGTCGCGCTGGGTGCCGACGGCCGCGCTTTCGGCTGGGGCGGCGCCTTCTACGGCGAGTTGTTGGGCGAGACAGGCGCTCAGGAGTCCAAGCTCAACACGAAGCTGGAGCTCAAGAAGCCGCGGGAGCTCCAGCTGCCGATGCGCTGCGGGTTCGTGGCCTGCGGGAGGAACCACGCGCTCGCGGTGTCGGAAGACGGTGGGGCGAGGGATTTGGAGCGAAGAAGGCGCCGGAGTTGACCGAGGGGAAGGCGCGCAGGTGTTCGCGTGGGGATGGAACCGCTACCGGCAGGTCGGAGCCATGGACGCGGACAAGGCGTCGACTCCTGTTCCAGTCCAGCTCGAAGATGGAGTCGCGATCCGAGGCCTAGCGGCGGGAGGGGCGCACTCGATCGCGGTCGACGCGGACGGACAAGTGTGGACGTGGGGCTGGAGCAAGTACGGGCAGCTTGGGCGAGAGGCTTCGATGGTCGTTGACGATTGCTGCGGGGCTCTTGGACGCGTGAAGCTGCCGCCAGGAGCGGTGGTGAGCTCTGCTGCGGCTGGGTGGGCCCACTCGGCCGTGGTTCTGGCAGACGGAGGCGTGCTCACGTTTGGCTGGGGGCTCTACCACCAACTCGGCCACGGCTCCACGCAAGACCAGCGAGCTCCTGCTGCTGTCGACGCCTTTGATGGCCTCAGCTCCGCAGGCGACCGCATTGTAGAGGTCGCCTGTGGCACATGGCACACTGCAGGTATGAAACGCTGTGAAGTTCATGTGCTGCCATGGCCTCACGGATCTCTCGACTGACAGCCCGGACGGCATCCGGAGATTTGTACACGTGGGGCTGGGGCCCAGATGGACAGCTGGTATTATAGTCGACGCCTTGTCAGGAGTCCGTCCTTCCTGACCGCTCCTGGCTTGCTGGAACAGGGACATGCGGATGGCGCGACCTCGCAGCCGCTGCCGAGAGTGGTCGAGCTGCCTGCTGTCCCAGGTAAAGGCGATGAAGCGCAAGAGCTGGTGAGCGTGGCGTGTGGAGCGCGCTTCACCATCGGAATCCGCCGGAGCGGGTCCGTCATTTGGTGCGGGCTGCACACCGCAGCGACTTCGGACCAGCGTTGGGTCGAGGTCGAAGCTCTGCGAGGGCTTCAAGTACAGCAAGTATCTGCGGGTGCTGATCACGCTGTCGCTCTGTTCAAATCATCAGCAGCAGCACAATAGCTATCGACGCATGCTCATCTGAAGGACGCCATTGCCATTTTTTCTTCTTACATTGCGAGGGCTGGCATCTCATCAGCTAGCCAAAAAGATCAAAAAGGAGAAAACCGAGCGCGCGGATCCGACAACAGGCCGGGGGCCGCTCACATGACGGAGCAGCCGATGCCGCAGAGCCCGCAGGCGCCGGCGTCGGCCTCCTTCTTCTCCTTCTTGGCCTCCTTCTTGTCCTTCTTGGCCTCCTTGCGCTTGGCCTCGAACTCGTCCTTCTTCTGCTGCACCTTGAGCACGCTGTCCTTGGCGTAGCCCTCGACGTTGCTCGTCACGGCCGCCACCTTGTCCTTGACGTCCTCGACCGTGTTGCGCGCCTTGTCCTTGACCTTCTCGGCCGTCTTGGCCTCGGGCTTGGGCGCCGCGTTCCACACCACGTGCTCCTCCTTGGGCTGCTTCTTGGGCTTGGACGCCGGCGCCGCGGGCTTGGGCACGTTCTGGCCCTCCACGGGCGCCACGTTCCACGGCGAGTCCGACATTTCTATTGTATGAAAATGGAGCGGGGGCGTGGGCTGGAAGCTTGGGGAGCTTGGCTCGAATCCGGAAGTGAGCGAGCAGCAAGATCCGGCGGAGCTGCTCGCGGATCCCGCCCCGCCAAAGCCGATGGCGTACCCAGGTGGCGAGCTGAACTTGGGCAAATCAGGTGAGCATAAATCACGGTGGATTACGCACTAATTCCGCGCTAATGGTGGCGTTTGACTTGCCTGAGTATGTAGGGAGGGACTATAAAATTTGACTAGCATGGGCAATTCGGTGGCTAAAGCGAGGATCGGGCTTCAACAACCGCCGAGCAGCACAGAAAGGTGGATCTTTTCGCGGCCTCCACACGTGGCGACGCTCATTCGCATCCACACTACGTGGCCAACACGTCGTTGACAACTACCACGAGCTGCCAGTGGCAAAGCGCATCTTGCTGGCGTGAAAACCGGCGGCGGTGAACGGATGATAAATCACGACGCATTCTCCTTAGCTCGCGGGTCCTACGCAAGGCCATGCAACAGGGAAAACCTACTGGCGCCGGGCGACTCACATGATGGAGCAGCCCTGGCAGCAGCCGCCCGTAGCCTCCGACTCGGTCGCGCGCTTCGTCTCCGTCTTCTTGGCCGACGCCGTCTTGGACACGCTCGCGCTCTGGTAGCCGGCGAGCGTGGTCGTGGCGGCCGCGACGGTCTCGAGCGTCGCCTTGGTCTCCTTGACGACTGAGGACGAGGATGCTGAGACGGTCTCCTCCACCACGACGGCCTGCTTCTTGACCTCCGCAACCTCCTCCGTGACGGCAGCGGCCACGGAGGCGACAGTGCTCGAGACGGTGGACGTCACCTTCTCGGTCGACGAGGTCTGGGTCTCCGTCGCCTCAACGCTGCTGTTGGACGAAGTCTCCTCCGCTTTCTCAACCACCACGTCCTTGGTCTCGACAACAGTGGCAGCAGCGTCCACAACAACCGACTCCACGACGTCAGTCGACGCAGCAGTCCACGCGGATGAAGAGGCTGATTCCTCAACGACAGCGGCGGTGACAGTCTCCTCCGTGGCAGACTTGACCTCGACGACTTCCGTCTCGACAACAGCAACAGGCGTAACGACCTCCTCGACCGCAACGCTCTCCGATGTAGCGACGGTCTCAGTAGCAGTCGCCACAACCTCCTGAACAGGCTCGACGTTCCACGTTGACACAGTAGTAGCAGCCTCCTCAGCCGCCTCGGTCACAACAGCAGACTCAGTAGTAGTAGCGCTCTCAGTGACAGTCTCGGTAACCACAGCGACTTCCGTCTCGATCTTCTCGACGGCAGTCTCGGTAGTGGTCTCGACGGCAACCTGCTCTTCTGTCACGCTCGACTCCGCAACTGCAACAGTCGCGGACTCCTCCGTCGACTCGACAGCGACCGCCTCCGACACAGTCTCCTTAACGGGGGTCGTGTTCCAAACGCTCTGGGCCGGAGCAGCCTCCTCAACGACGGCAGCCTCTTCGACAACGGCAGCAGGAGCCTGGACAACGACCTCCGCCTCGGCCGCGACCGCCACCTCCTCGACGACAGCGGTTGTCTCCTCCTGCTTCGTCTCCACACTGACGACGGTCTCGGCGACGATCTCGCTCTTCTCCTCGGCAATGACGCTCTCCTCGACGGGAGCCGTATTCCAGGCCGAGTGCGCGACCTCCTCGACCTTGGCCTCCTGCACGACCTCCTCGACCTTCTCCTCACGCTTGGTCTCCTCCACGACGGTCGTGCTGGCTGTCTCGACCACCTGCGTCCGCACCACACTCACCTCCTCAGCAGCAGCAGAAGTCTCGGTCACAACAACCTCCTCCGCGGCCGCCGCGTTCCAGGCCACGTGCACGGGCTCCTCCTCAACGGGTTCCTCGATCTCCTCGGCCGACTCCTCGGAGGACACGACGGCCTCGACGACCTCGGGCTCGCTGCGCGCCTTCTCCTCCACGACCACGAACTCCTCTGCCTGGTTCGACTCGACGTTCCATGCTGATGCAGTGGTCGTGGAGGCGGTGGCCGTAGCCTCCACGTTCCAGGCCGAGGCGGCCGCGGGCTTGCGCTCCGCCGGCGCGATCTCCTCAATCGTGACCGTGTTGACGATCTCGTGGTCGTCCGCGGGCTCCGGCTCGACCTCGTCAGAAGACGCGCTCTTGGTCGTCGTCGTCGTGGCAGTCGTAGCGACCTCGGCCTTGGGCTTGAGGAACGGGTTGCTGGTCTGGAAGGGCGAGACGGCCCACGGGCTCGCTCCAGCCGCCGCCTCCGCTTGCGGCGCCACGTTCCACGCTCCACCCGCCGCGCTGTCCGGCGGGGAGCTCATGTCGCTGTCGGCGTCCACGCTCCTGGCCGAGCGCGCCTTCTTGAGCAGCTTGTTGACTGCGAACATGCGCGGGGGAAACGAACGAGAACTGCGGTCAGCGCTGCGTCAAGTGGCCGGCGCATCCCCGACCGGACCAGGCACTGCCTGAGGCAGAGGCGTGTCTATTCCACTCTCTCCCCCTGGATCGTTCTCTCCCCTTATCGATAACATATAACTTACCGCGCTTGTCGCCCAAGGCCCAGTGCGGGTTCTGCCCCTTGACGCTGCTGGCCACGCGCTTGACGCCGAACTCCGGGTTCGCGCTGATCACCGAGTGGATCGCGGCCAGCACCTCGTGCTCCTCGGGCTGCGTCTTGCTGTTGCTGGCGGTATCCTCCATGATCAACTGCGATTGGGAGCGATCGGCCTTTCTCCAGGCAGGAACGGGAATGGAACGCGCTTCACCCACGGTGGGTGGAAGCAACTGATCCGGGGCGGACCGCCTCTTTTTTCGCGCGGGTCAGCTGCACCGACATGCGGACCGTCACGGAACCGGGTGGGGTTTGCAACGGACGATTACTTGACAATTGTAAGAAAGATACACCGTGTTTCACAAATGGCTACTTCAGATGCACGATGGATTTTGGACAACCTGCCACCCGAAATGTAGCCATCTCTCCCAGCCACTCACTTCAACGCGGTCAATGCAATGCGGCTCCAGTGTGGACAGTATCCAAATACTAGGACAGGATGCTCGTGTTGAGGGTCGTCACGTCCTTCCACGACAGCGTGTCCGGGTACACGAGTCTCGCCGTCTGCTGCACGCTGCTGCCGTCCACCTCGTACACGTACACGTTGTACAGCCGAGAGCGCAGCAGCTTCATGAGCACAATGGCGAAAATGTCGCCAGTCGCCACCAAAAACTTGCCGTTTGCAATCACGTATCCGCTGCAGTAGATGCCATCGGCGCTCGCATACCGCATTCCCTTGATGAAGACGTAGTTCTTGTAATCTGAGATGAGTCCAAAG
>JAASGX010000657.1:0-16323 GCA_023334415.1 Phytopythium chamaehyphon | reverse complement strand
TTCAAGGTCTATGTAGTGTATTGGATTCTTTGCGCTATATGCGGTTTGGCGAAGAACAAATTACGTCGAAGAGGTTGTCTTGGGAAGGGAAGGTCCAGACTTCATTGCTCTCCACAGCTCCGCGGTATTTTGGTTTGTGACTGCAGCATCTTCGCCCTTCGCGATTACCTTCTTTTTCCGCGTTGAACACGCCTTGAGGTACTCTGATTTATGTCTAATGTTACGCGATTGCCAATTGAAACTCGTATCCGTGGAAGGCGTGTAGACACCAGGCCCCAATGTATCGGCATTCATATGTACCGCAGTAATCATAGACTCAACCAAGTCGCTACTCTGAACGCGTCCAAATGTGCTTTGGGGCGGAGATAAGTGAGCCAACACACCATCGTCAGCTCGCACTCTAATTTTTGCCCGCTTTCCCGCCTCGATAGCGTTTATCACGGTTTGACCAATCGTCTCCGCCTCCGAGAAACCTGCAACTTTTAGCGCATGTAACATGGCTGGATCCAGCTCATCCCTTTGACCGATGTTGCGGGCTTCTGCCGGTAACTTTTCATACGCCCCGGTCCGCGCAGTGTAGCGTCCGTCGTCTTCAGTTTTTCTCTCGTGCTGCCGCCGATTTGTGTTCGAGTTTTGACTCGAACTAGCCGTTTGTGTAGAATCTAGCATTACAGAAACGGTTAGTGTCGAGGTGATACATTCAGTATTCGTATCGGCACACCTGTAGCGAGCTCTGAAGCTGCTTGTACGAATCTACAAGCTCTTTTGAGCCACCTCCACAACCCAGTGCACTATCACTTCGATCACGCTGAGCAAAAATACCAAGGTTAGGTAGACTTACAATTGACGCATTGCAGTAAATCCTACCGCTAAGAAAGTATCATTCATCCTTGGGGGGAATAATGTCATCTGCATTGTGCTCTTTTACCGAGCTAGCCTAGGGACGTGGAGGGTGGGTCGTTGCTTCTACTCAAGAAAGCAGAGCCGCGCTCAATGTGTATAAAACACAACTTTCGAGTGGATATGGCGGCGACCAAGGAGGAAGTGATGCGCATGTACCGGCGCATCCTCAAGCTGGCGCCGCAGTGCCCAAGCTTTGGTCGAGGTTGACCGCGACGCGAGCTGTTCCCTCGATAAGCGTCTTGGCTTCGAGTTGCAGCCCATTTGCTGCAATGGTAGAGGCTGAGTGGTGGTGCACTCGAGATGCGAAGAGTGAGGTTGGAGCACTGCATTTGAGAATGGAATGTTGAGAATGAACGACCGAGGTTCTCTGTGGAGCTTTATCAGAGTTGACGCCCAAGTGCATAACAGCACGAACACCTCGTTGCAATCGATATGCTCATCACGATTGCTTGGTAGTCTTACCATTTGGTCGACTAAACTTTTAGTACCTCAAAGTATGAAGCAGCAGGTTGCTCGGAGTACGGCGGTAAAGCAACAGCTCGCACCAATGCACTTCCTCTCGCATCGTGTGCAAGCCAGCGAGCTTGCGAGGTGCCGTTGGCAATTGATCACGGGCCCACGTGACGAGGCATGCCGTGTGCAAACGAGGGCAGATAATTCGTCGCATGATGAAAGTTGCCTTGGCAAGAAGGAGAGAATCTCCGCTGGATATTTTGCTCTCGCTCTCGCTTGCGGTAGGACACGGCCAACTGTAAACTCCACCGCAATGCTGCATAGCTGTCGATCGAAGCAGCACTTGAAGTCTCCAAGCAGGGTCCGTGGCTAATCTTCAGATCCGCAGGGACCGGATTTTCTCCTCCCTCACAGCTGGGTCTCACCACCATCGACTCCATCTCGAGCTCTCTTTCGTGTCGCAGTGCGTCATGCCCTTGCCATTGACAGCTTAGTCGAAAGCCCAAAATCGACTAATGCTTCAAGAAGCGCTACGAATGTAGCTCTTCGGGTCGTACGGTATCCATCCACGCGCTCATCTACAGATCTCCAAAGAGGCGGCGTCTTCTCGCGCTTCGAGCAGCTCGCCATTGCCCGATCAACCGCGTCCCTCGATCTCTCAAACGCCTCAAAGCCTCGCCACCTCCCAAGCCTAACGTTGGCTGCTCAAAGCGCATCCGCGAACGTCAGCCGACATCCTGCGACATTCAAGCCAAGCGCGACGGCCCACCCGCCCGTCCGCAGTCTCCAAGAGAAGACGACGCGAAGCTCGGCGTCGACGCCGCCCTCAGCTTCAGCTCGCAACCAGGTGCTGCCGTCGCTCTCCGACGCGTCTACAGCTCCAGCTCCAGCCATGCACACCGCTCAAGCTCTAGCAAGTATCCGGCGCTCCAAGGTACTGGACTCGGCCCTGAGCGTCGAGAGCGCGCCTGACGAGCGGTCCTCGCTGCTGCAGTCCAAGCCGAGCGTCTCGCGGTCCATCTCGTCCTCTAGCATCGCGTCTGGTGCTGGCAACCACCGCAATGGGACCATGGGCTCGTGGAAGAGAGACCTGCTAGATACACGGGATCTGCTGCTGGGCCAGTATCTGAACCTGCTGCTGCTGTTCGCGCCGCTCGCGCTCTGGTCGGCGCTCGGAGGCTGGGGCGCTGCCTGGGTCTTCGGCTTCAACTTCCTCGTCATGATCCCGCTCGCCAACCTGCTGGGCGAGGCCACCGAGGCGCTCGCGTTCCACACGGGCGAGACAATTGGCGGACTCGTCAACGCCACGTTTGGCAACATTGTCGAGGTCGTCGTCGCCGTGCTGGCGCTTGCAGACGGCCAGATTGTCGTCGTCCAGAGCTCGCTTATTGGGTCGGTGCTCTCCAACCTCCTGCTCGTGCTCGGCTGCTCGTTCATTGCTGGCGGCGCCACCAAGAAGGAGAACCACTTCAACGCTGTCGGCGCGAGTGCCAACTCGTCGCTGCTCATGCTCGCGAGTCTGGCCATGCTCATCCCGTCGTATATCTTCTACTTCTCCGATCACGAATCGGAGTCGGAGCGTGTGGCCAAGACGCTGCTCGTCTCCCGCATCGCCGCTCTCTTCTTGCTCTTCATGTACGCCCAGCTACTCTTCTTCCAGCTCTACACGCACATCGACATGTTTCAAGAGGAAGCTGATCCAGATGCGGACGCCGAGAGCGTGGGGCTGTCAATGCGGGCGTCGATGATGGTGCTGCTCGTATCGACGGTGCTCGTGGCCGTTTTCTCCGAGTTCCTCGTGTCTTCTATCGACGGCTTTGCGGAGGAGCTGCACATCAGCAAGCCGTTCATCGGCATCATCCTGCTCCCCATCGTTGGTAATGCGGTCGAGCATGTCACGGCTGTCAAGGTGGCGCTGAACGACAAGATGGAGCTTGCGATGGGTGTGGCAGTTGGATCGGCCACGCAGGTCTCGCTCTTTGTCGTGCCCGTCGTGGTGCTTGCTGGCTGGGCGATGAACGAGTCCATGACGCTCGCGTTCCCGCGTTATGAGATCCTCGTGTACCTCATGGCCATCGTGATTGTGTACGCCATTATCGCCGACGGCAAGTCCAATTGGCTCGAGGGCTCCATGCTACTCACGGCCTACGCGCTGGTGGCTGTTTCGCTCATCTGGGTCAACGTGCCCACCAACTAGGCAAGCAATTTAGAATGCGTAGTAGGTCGGCTCCTGTACTTGCTCGAGGGGGATTCACGAGCCGTGACAGGAGCTTGCGTGTGCTAATTCATTTGAAAAGCTTTGATGGAGAAGGAAAGTGATGTTCGTTTTGGATAGCGTACATGTGGATTGATAATTAGATGCGTCAAACTGCGTCTAGAGCGTGTGGACTGCCACGCGGTTCCGCTGGTTGCTGTAGTTGTTGTGGTGGTACGGGTAGCTTACACTCTCGAGCTCATAACGGGAGCACGGCACCGGAGACAAAGTCGGCGACGCCGACACTGTGGAGCACATCGACGGGTTCGAAGTGGCCTGGAAGGCCTCACGGCGCAGCGTGGTGACGCACTCGCCGCAAATGCGACGCTTTTCAACCATGCCGATACGTTCCTCGACCTCATGCAGGCCGGCACAGCTGCCGCAGACGGTGAGCCCGCAGAGCGTGCACTCGTGGCGACGTTTCTTGCTGAGGATGTGGAGCGGGCCGGCACTCAGCGGCTCGCTGCACGCGGCACACGCATCCAGGTCAGCGCCGATGTTGAGGCTGCGAGTGCTGTTGAACTCAAACTCGTTGGTAGTCGCGACGGCGAAGCCGTCGTCGTCGACCGAGTCGGCGTAGGCCTGCTGGGCACCAAAGCGGCGGCGGACAGCGATTGCACCCATCTTGGGCAGCAGCTTGGCGAGCTTGAGCAGTCCCTTAGATGCAATCTCCTTGGCGGCCGACGCCGTGTGCTCGAACATGGCTCCGTAGTAGAACACTCGCGTGCTCTGGGCTGCAGGCTTCTCGACAAGCTGGTAGCCGACGAGCATATCTCCAGCCCCAGTGAGTCTTCCCTTGGAGTCGCGCCGCAGCGATTGGACCACGCGGACGACACGTCCTCGAGCGTGGTCGACGCTCACAAAGTCGAGCAGCTCGACCGAGCGCTCGGTCTTGGGGATAGCAAGAGGCCCCAGGTTGGCTCGAAGGCCAACCATCTTGGTGGTCAAATGCTGGTCGTCCCTGTCGGTCGGCAGTTCCCTCAGCGTGACGCCGAAGGCGAAGACGTCGCCCAGCAGCGCCACAAGCGTGGCATTGAGCTCGTCGCTGCGGTCGCTGGCCAAAACCGCGGACAGCTCGGCCGCACTGCAGGGCAGCGATGTGGACGCCACGACACGGTACTCGCCCCGATGGGACCGCCGGTCAAAGACCATCTCGGTGGCGGACGTGCGTCGCTGCTTCCAGTCAGCCGAGTCCGTGGAGACGTTGCGAGCAGCCAGCAGGCGGCGCTGGGCGTCCATGGCGAGCGTCCACAGCAGGTCGTCGTCGTCCACGGCCGTTGTGGTCGTGGTCGTTGCGGTCGTGGCCGAGAATGTGGACGACCGTGCGGACGGGGACCGCAGCAGCGTCCGCGCGGACGCGGACGGCGTGGACGCGTACGAGGACGCGAGGCAGACGAACGGACTGCGTGCGGACACGCCGCCTTGGGGAGGGAAGCTGTCGGGCCGGCGGCCGAGGCTGTCCGCAGTCGTGTCACGTGGCCGGCGCATTGCGGACGAGGTGCGGACGGGTGAGGAAAAGTGAGACTGCGGATGCGGATGCGGACGCGGACGCGGATGCGGACGCGGACGCGGACCGGTGGATCATCACGTGGGGACCGGCCTGTCTGCCTACAGTACGGGCCGCGTCTGCGGACGGCAAGTGGCCGGAGGCAAAACTGCAACTGCCGTTGACTTGACGTTTGTATGCTTGAAATCTACAGTACGGAATGGTGAACTGTGTTTTTTATATTGGCATTTGTATGTGAAAGCCGTTACAGCCGCAGAAAGCTGGTCGCGCTTGACTCAGAGCTCATTTGGAACAGAGCCGCCTCCATTTCGATCCTCAGCTCGACGAGCAGCTATCGCAGATGAACGCAGGCCTTCCAGAGCACCACACGTTGCTCCCATTGAGCGAGCGTTCGTGCCGAGCCGCGCTGCCTGCTTCCCGGCGTAGAATCGATGCGAGAACCTAAATGCGATCGGCTCGCGCTGGAATGTCAGGTCTCAACCTTTTCATCCTGGAAATCCGCTTGTGTAGCCGCCGCGGCACTGTCCAATGCAGCCCTGAAGTCCCACCATGGGCAGTAGAACACGTAAGGCATCCCACGCGTGCAGCGACCGACGAGGGCAAGCAAAACGCGGCAAAGCGCACATGGACAGGAGGCTTCCGTTTTGTCTGCTGGACGGCGCGACCGCGACACCGTTTCGATGGGAGCTCGTTGGTCGGAAGACGAGGCTGGCTGGTCACCAAACGAGGAGATGGCGTGAATGGAACGCGCTCATCTCCTGGTGGAGCCAACGAGCAGGTCGGCCTGCAGCCCGGCTATGAGAAGCCAGCCCGGAGCGCCGCAACCTCGCCCGCTCAACGATTCCGTTGACAACGATTCGTTGTCAACAATTTTGAATCGAATGTATCGTTGTCAACGATACAATACATTCGATTCGTGCCCACAACAACGCGGGAGCGAATGATTCAGAGGTGTGCCCGCACTTCGAGGCGTTGTCGCGACAATGAATTTTGATACCTGGTATATGCGAAGCTTCATGCCCGCGTCGCTGCACGCCATATCGAGACAAAATGCTCGCCGGACTGATATAAATGAGCTGGTGCTTGCTCATTTGCAGCTCGTGTGCGGTGTCTCGCGTTGTTGCAACCGTAAAGCTCCGACTTGGCCTCGCTCACTGCGCGTGTTATCACAATCGGCACGAGCTGACTCGCTGTTGCGTGGCGCTGTCTCGCATCGGGCCAGCGCGTTTGTTTGAGCAATTACACCCTCCTGGCGCCAAAGCTTCCATGAGTATGCTGTTCCAGTGCTGGCGGTGACTGGATCTGTTCAGCGAGGCGCTGCTATTGAAGATGCCAACATATCTACACTTGAGGGCGTGCCGTTGTGAATCCGCGCTGACTGTCTTCATAGAGATCAAATGGAAGCGACTTGAAGCGCCGAAGCTTCAAGCGATCCAGCCTAGCCAGCTGAGATTTCCACGCCGATGTCAGAAATCCTCTCGCACTCGCACGATTCAGTTGTCGTCCAGGTCATCCTTTTATCGGATGCAACCTCGGCATAGGGCGGAAGATGGCACCGCACGAACAGAAAGAGTGAACACGCTAGGCTACATCAATGCACAGCTGGGTAATAGAGCACAACTGGGGACGTAGAACTGCTCCGATTGGCGCTGGCATGGCAATCAGGTGCTTGGTGAAGCCGCTTCGTGACGCGATGGAAGCGTTTTCATGGGCTCCGGTTGGCCATCTTCAGCTCCGCTGCTGACTAGTCCAACAGTGCAACTGTGCAGCGAGTCAGACGTGGCAATTGGCCGGTCAACTCGCGATTGCCGGCGACCAGCGTGGGAGGGATTTCCCAGACCAGTCATCATCGCCTCCTCGATCATCAGAGAGGCTCTGCTCATTGGGCAGGGCGTGATTCACGTCACGTGAACCCGCGTGCGCGGGGCACGCTTTGCGCATGAAGCGTCACCTGACACGGAACCTGACGCGGTTGATGATGTCTACTGACTGCTCTGACTATTGGCGAAGACATGACAAGGCATCCGTTGAATCGATGTTGAAGTCAGCATCGAATCGATTTACATACTCTCTTGGACAACACTGCAAGCTGGTGTATCTATGCGCTTGGCTGCTGGGCGTTGGCACTACTTGCACTCTGGAGAAACGCGCGGTGGCGCAATGTGGCGAGGCACGCGACGCACGCTCGAGCGCGGAATACAAGCCCGATACGCTCTTCAACATCGCGGGATGCTGCGCACGCCCCGCAAGCCGTGCGACTGCAAAGCGAGCACTCGTGGCGCTTTTTCAGCGTCAGGGCGCCGAATCCGGTTCCGCAGACGCCACAGAGATCGTCCTTCCCGTCCGCAGCGCTCTTGCTTTTCTGGATGTCGATGCCCAGACTTGGTCCGATCGCGACGCTCGCTTCGACGGAGCCGCTGTGAACAGTGCGACCAGACGCATCATCGGCGAGGCCTTGGCGCTCTGCCGTAACCAGACGCCCACGAGCGGCTCCGAGGCGACGACGTAGCACTAGATCGCCCGTTTTCGAGGCTAGCGACGCTGCGAGGCGGTGCAGACGATGGGTCGTACTTTCGCGGCGCTGGTCGCCAGACGGAAGTGCACCCGATCGATGCGTAGCGTGCACGAACATCGTGCTGTGCTCGCGTTGACGGTCTTCTTGAAGTAGATACCCTGTTAGAGTGGACCCAGCTAGCAGTTCACCGGTGTTGGGGTCCTCTCGCAGCGACTGCATCACTCGTATGGCTGACCGCCCTTTTCGATCGCGCTGCACGCAGTCGAGGAAGAACACCGTTGAGCCGGTCGAGAGAAGCGGGACTGAACCACGGAAGTGCGCGATCTTGAGAGATAGGTGCTCTGATACCGCGCTTTGGGCATCTTGGTCGCTCTCTGTTGTGAGGCTGCGCACCTTGACACCGTAGCTGAAGTCTCCACCAAAGAGCTCAATCATGGCCGCGTTCCAATGGTCCATGTGGCCCGGTGACAATGCATGCATAATTTCATCGATTGAACACGGCAGCGCGCTGCTTGAGGAAGCGCTGAATGTGCCGGAGATCGCGCTGGTCTCGACTCCAGGAGTAACATTAATTCCTGCTCCGTCCTCGCTCCTTGAAGTCCACTTGCCAGACAAAGCAGCAGCGTCCACGACAGCTCGAAATTCCCGTATTCCTGATGCTGCCAGTTGGCGTACCCTGGCATCTTCGCTTTCGTCAGCACGCTGGTGGTGCAGCTCTAGCGTTCGAGCATGGGGAGACATTGGCGCGGCGGGCAGCCAAAGTGAGCTCTTGCGGTCAAGTCTGGGTTTGTCCATAATCTCCGGGTCTTCGTCATCGCTCACCCGGTAGAATAGACTGCGTGAGAGCGGGTCTGGCTGCTGCAGCATGCTGCTCGCCACCTGTGATGAGCGCGGGAGGGTACGCGACTTTGCGCGGTTGTGTGTTGCGGCACTTGCCATCCTGGCGATAAGTTGTAGATGCCACCGACGGAGGCAAATGGGAAATGAGACCGATCCTGTGGGGCTTCATCGGCTACATCAGTCATTCCTGTTTGCCAGGTCGGCCGCTCGGTGGTCGCCATTGGCCAGTTGAGGCGCAGATTCATTCACCGACCACGACAGAAGAAGAAGTTTGGAGAAAATGAGGCTGGGTTTTCGGATGTGAGGGCTCGCCACGGTTCTGACCAGTTCTCCGCGACTGTCGCCAACGTGGCAAGTCGGCACGCCCGCCATGGTCAGCGTCACCTGTTGAAGTCGAAGGTCGTGCTCTCTGGCAAGCGCTTGTAGACACTCGCAATCGTCGGCTACTCCCCCTCTAGAGCTTTGGCGGCAGCCGTATAACGCACGACAGCCTCGTCGTAAAGCTATGTGGCTCTGCTATTAGGTTGAGTGTCGATTCATGATGTCGGCCCCTTGCCTATCCCGAATAATTTCAGAGGCGGCCACGAGTGAGTCAAACAGCTGAAGCGCTGAGAACGAGGTGGTTCCTATCTGGACAGCAACAGGAGTTCGTGGCCTTCAAGTCTCCTACGAGGCACGCGTCACCCAGTCGCACCGAGAGAGAATCGCATCTCGGCGATCGGAGTCCACACGCTGTGATATTCGAGGCCAGCTGAGCTGCTCGCCAGTCTGTCACAGCGAACCCGCATCTTGACCCGCGGCCGAGACTAATGCTGAGGCAGCATGCGAGCGCAAACTGCGGCCATCTTCACCTTGCAAATGACATTTGCCCAGCCACTTCAACTTGGCGACGAATCCAATAATTGATTATGTGCATGTATCCAGGTGTTGACAACCAAAACTCAAGCGAAAATGGTGTCGCTAATAGCGCTTGGCTCTCGGCGTCTGCGGCTGCTGCTGGTGGCCTTGGCGCTTCTGGCAGCGCTAGCGATGCTGCGGACGACCGCGTGGCCTGTGGACGACGAGGAGGACGCTCTGGACGAGGAGGACGAGGACGAGGACGCCGACGAGTTCGACTTTTTTTCGGCCACCGTATGTGGGCACCTTGCTTTGGTATTGGTGATGGATGGAGGGATTCTGTGGTTGGTCTCAGTTGATGCTTTTCGTTTTGTGTTGCTATAGCTTGAAGATGAAGGCAGCAAGGCTGGAGGAGTTGTTGAGGTCGAGTGCGATGCGGAAGAGTGTGTCGTGGAGCGGTTCTCGTCGGTTGTGGACCGCGGACTCGTGACGACCAAGCCGACGGCCAAGTCCATCCTGGAAGAGCATGAGGGTTTGAAGCTGGATTCGACCGTCAAGCGGTTCAAAGGAGAGGTTCTCGGGTATGTGACGCCCTGGAACGGCCGAGGGTACGACATGGCGCGTGCCTTCAGGAGCAAGCTCGATTACGTGGCGCCCGTGTGGCTGCAGATCCGAGAGGACGGAGAACGAAAGCCGATTGTGACCGGCACTCACGACATTGATGCCGCGTGGGTGCGAGATGTCAAGTACGGACCAGGTGGAGCTGACGAGAGAGGGCCAGCTATGGTGCCGAGAGTCATGTACGAGCGCAACCGACTAGCCGAGGAAGACGTGGCGGTCATTATCGATGGGCTACTAGTGCTCGCGCGTGAACACGACTTTGACGGCTTCGTGTTTGAGGTATGGCGGGAAATGTATATGTTTGGAACCTCTAGATGGATGTTGATGCCGTCTTGTACGCAGATTCCTATCATGCCGGGAACTATGGATCTGCTTATTCGCATGGGAGACGCCTTCCTTGCCGCCGACAAGCTGCTGCTCCTCGTCATGCAGCGCGCATCCAACGATGTATATTTTGTGCATTACCATTGAATGCGCGATTGGGTCACTAACACTACCCTACCCAACAGGGCAAATTGGCTGTAACGGAGGACATGTTTGAGGAGCTCGCGCCGCGCGTGCACCGCTTTACCCTCAACGCGTACGATGTGCGCACGCCGGGCCCGAACGCACCGCTGCCATGGATTGAGGCCACTCTAGAGCACTTTTCGGATGTGCATCGCGAGAAAATCCTGTTCGGGCTACCGTTTTACGGCTACGACAACCAAGGCAAGTCGAACTTGTCACCTTTTCAGATGGAAGCTATCTTACATGCCTATGCTTGACAGATGCTGTCACGGGTTCGTCGTATATTTCTGCTCTGCGCGATCACAATGTGCGGAAGATTCGCTGGGACTCCAAGGCTCACGTACGTATCTCGTTGAACTCATACTTGGCCAATGCAAAGCTAACTCATTGCCGTAGGAATGCCGACACGACTACGTTGACGCAAGTACTGACATGCAGCACGTCGTATTCTACCCGTGCTTGCAGTTCCTTCATGACAGACTGGAGCTTTTCGCTGAAAACGGCGTTGGCACTGCCGTTTGGGAGCTCGGGCAAGGTGCGCTTGCATTCCTTGATCGGCAATGCTGATTGCGAAATTAAAATCTCGTTGTTGAGTAGGTCTTGGGTACTTCTATGACCTGCTCTAGGTTGAGCTCGAATGCAGGGGTGGTGCCGAGTGTAGCATTCAAACGACCGTATATTGCTCGGCTTTAGTAGATATGGCTCTCCAAAAATCATACGAGCGATGCATTTGACGGCAACGACACACTCTCAATGGCCGAGGACTCGTGGAGCTCCGATTTTGCATCCCCCACAGCAGAGACTTCGCATTGAGGAGGCTGCTGAGACTGTTGTTGATCAATCATGGCCGCGCTGCCCCAGTGACTTTCGTCAATGAAGTCCTTCAGCACCTTGCGAATGTCTCCAATTGAGTCAACCGCAAACGACCACGCACCACTGTGTTGCACGTCTGTACCCACAACGACCGTGTACAGAGCAACATTTTCTGCCAGTCGGATAGGTACATTCTGGAGCCGGCTAAATGCCACCTTGTTATCTTCGTCGATGCCATCTGAGCTGCCGTCCAGGTCATCCTCGTCCTCATCAGAGGTGTCTTCGTCCATCTGCAAACTACGAGGTGATATCGCGCTCGACAGTTTGTGAGAAGTAGGTGGCTGGCCACGGACTTTGACAGGAGATCGAGAACGACGACGCTGACGGAGAACTAGCTCCTTGCCCCCGCTCCCACTTCGCGCTCGACCAGTGACCACAGTTTTCTTCCCCAGATCTATGCTGCTCACTCCGGGCAATCGAGTAGAGTTCAGTGACTTCATGGCCGTACTACTCGGTGCGCTTCCGACTGAAAACCGTCGGGGACGCGAAGAATTCGCAGTCGCTCTTTTCTCTAGCTCAGCGCGTTTTCGCTGCTCCTCGTGTCGCTCTTTTGACTCCTCGACGAGAGTGTTTAGTGTCTGGAACATTTGGTCATCCGTGACGTCGTCGCAAACGCACATCACAAAGTCGACCTCGCAGTTCTTCTTCTTAGCAATCTGATGTGGGAGCGACAAATGTTTCAAAATTCCCTCGATCACTCGCGTCTTGGTGCACCCTTCGTGCTCGACGCTAACCGACTGATGTCCTTTGTACACGTCCAGCGCTGTTCCGATGAGCTGTCTCTCAAGGATGATTTGCATGTCCTTCGCTTGCCACTCACCAAACTCTGGATCGGCATCGTCGTAGTGCCAGGTCAACGAGCTCTCTTTATCTTCAATGAAGCTGCCAGGGGTGCGATCAGTGAACATCAGCATGAGCGGGAGTACAAGGTCTTTCCACGTCGAGTCATCGCCATCAAAAGAGCTGTCACTTCCGACAATGCTGCTTCCACCACCACCGACACTTCGAAGTGTCGCTGTGTATCCTCCATGCGACGAATAGCTCGGCTGGCTGCTAACGCTTGCGCTGCGTCTGCTTTGATGTCCTTCATTGTGAATAGAATAGTACGATCCGTCCAGCCCCGGTCCAATGTTCGTGTTGCTTGATCCGACTCGAGCCGTAGCAATGTCAAAGTGGAACTTGCTCATCGTCTTCCAAACTTCTTGCGAGTTCTGAAGGTTCATTCGGTAGAAGTAGCCATCTTCTGCAGCCACGCCGACACGCACGCCGTTCAGCCATGTTTCGAGGAATTTGCGCTCGCGTCCACTGAGTATAAAAACCGTGTTGCGTTCGTCGTTGCTCAAGGTGTCCAGAAGCGTCTTGAAGTTTGGCCCGACAGCGGCCAACGGCAATAGTGAGTGCTGAGATGTCAGCGTGCGATCATAGTCAAGAATAATCACGCGGTTCTTTGCCTTTCGATAAGCTGTGACCACATCCTTGCGGTCGAGCTTGGGCAACTGACCACTATTCTGTCGATTCTTGGCGACTGCATCGCTTAAGTCACTCAGAAACTGCATACTCCACGCTGTCGCAGTGTTGGTTGAAACATATCGATAGAGTTTCTGCTGGCGGAGCTCGCGCTCGGTACGACACATACTAAGCGCTTGATGAATATTGACTGCAAGGTCCTCAGTATTCCAGGGATTGATCACCATCGCACCACTCAGTGATTGTGCAGAGCCAGCAAACTCGCTCAGGATCAACACACCAGGGCCACCTTCTTCGCCTTCCCACTCCGTCAAGATCTTTGTTGGAGATAAAACTCCATACGACGACGAAGTCGATGCAGTTGGAGACAGAAGCACATTCTTCATAGCTGGAAAGTCTCCTGACTGATTCTCAATGGGCGAACCTATCACTGTAACCAGCGCAGGTGGATTGTGAGCTTTGGCAGCACGACTGGCCTTCAAACGCTCTTCTTTCTTCCTCATGAAATGCTGCTGACACACAACAAACTCGTGGGAAACGAGGTTCATGCCGTCACGAGTCGAAGTCACCAAGCACACATCAGCAAGATCGTACAACGCGCACAGTTCTTCATGAGATGTCGTTTCTTGGTGAATGAAATGAATTGGCGCGTAGTCGAGTGTGCCAAACTGTCCATTAATGCGTCCCACCAGCTGGTTCACATGTGCCAGTAGGTTACGATAACTATCCGAGCTCATTTCGAGCGGATGCAGCGTGTGAGTCTCTGCACTACCAGATTGAGATGCCGCGGCAGATGACGTGGCTGCGCCACTACCACCACCACCACCACCTGCCGGAGTTGTAGCTCTTGCACCGCTACTAGCAGCAGCAGCGCTCGCCAAGTTTCCCGTCACAATGTCAGATCCTGTTGAGGCAGCTTTCGGGCGTGGTGGACTGGAAACTCCTCCAGTAAAGGATCCACTATCGGGGCTCGAGCTGTACTTCGCCTCAAGTGATCCACGATGAGTATCCGCAGCACTGGGACCCGCTGCGGTACTTCCAGCGCTATTTGCCACACCTGTTGTCGTTGAGGTACTTGATGTGCGCGAAGAAATACCAATCTGGATGAGCACGACATTGTGCTGCCACTCTGGAAAACGATCTAGCAATACTTCCATCGCCATCAGCTTGTGCGGAATACCCTTGATATTGTCGAGCCGATCAATGCCCAGAATGATTCGCTTTGAACCAAACTTTGACTGCAACTCGTTCACGCGCATCAATGTTTGCGTGCTTGACGCACCCTTTGCGAAGGGCTCGACACTAATGCCAATTGGAAACACGCCAATGGAGGTAAAATGATCATGATGATCAGAAGGTGAGCTACGAATGCCCTTGTGTGAGCACTCGACCCCCAGCAGCCGCTGGCATGTCGAGAGGAAATGGCGCTCATAGTCGAACGTCTGAAATCCAGCAAGGTCTGCCTGAAGAACTCCGGTAAGCAGCTGGGACCGCACAGGCAGACGCGAGTAGACATCGTACGTCGGGAACGGAGTGTGCAGGAACCACCCAATGTGGCACAGGGGAATGCGTTGGCGAAGAAGAGACGGGAGCAGCATCAGGTGGTAGTCGTGGATCCATACCGAGTCGCCTTCGTTGTAAATTTCCGCGATCGCGTCGGCAAAGCTCTCGTTGGCCGACTCGTACGCGCGCCAGTCCTGCTTGTTGAAGCGCTTGGACGAGTGATATCCTCCGGCGTTCGATCCAGCAGTAAATGTGAGCGCGACGGCCTCGGAGACATAGTGGAAGAGCGGCCAGAGAACATCCGAAGAGAACGTGTTATGCCGCGTCGCCACGTCCGACGAGATGAACACCGGGAGGCAGTTGTGCTGCAGTAGCAGGCGGCGCACCGACTCGTGCTCGTGCTTGGGGATATGCTGGCCCACCCAGCCGACCCAGAGAAAGTTGAGGTCGCTGCGCACTCCGGTGAGGCACATGAGCTTGTCGAGCCCCGCCGTGGTCTTGGTCGCCTTCCACTTCCCACTCTGCGGCAGTCTCTCCAGCAAAATCGGCAGCGTGTTGGACACGACTATGAGCTGTTTGTTGCTTCCTCCGGCCTCCACCGCCGTCGGAGCCTCCTCATCACTGCTGTCTTCCTCTTCCGCCGCCCGAAGCTTCCAACAAAAAAGCCACGCAGTGTCAACCAATGAACGAACACCCTGCAATTAAACGCACAAGCACCTGCATGAGCTGGAGCTGGAGCTCCTGGATACTGGCGAGGATCTCCTGCTCCTCGAGCGACAGTGCGTCCTCGCGGCTCGGCTCGTACTCGGCGGCGCGCTGCGACACGTAGAACTCGTTGCGGGGCGACGTCACCAGCGGCGGCGACGCCATCCCAGCCATTCCAGCGCCGCCAGAAGCGAGCGCCGTGGCCACCGACAGCGCCGCTGGCCGCGCCGTCGCCTCCGCCATGCTCCTGCGCTTCTCTTGGCCCCCGAGGCTCGTCACCCAGCGTCGCAAAAGCGCGAATGGCCGGCCAGCACCTTCCCGGATCGCATCCGACAGTTGGCGTTTGACGAGAACCAAAAGGAAACCTCGCAGGCTACGAAGCGTAGATACCGGCACCTTTGCGGCTATAATATGGGGAAACACCATATATGTAGGGCCTTATGTGTAATATTTATGGAAAGAAGAATTTATATATGTAATATTGCATGACTTTTCGTGAACGGCAACTTTGTTGGAAAATGGAGGAAGGTGGAGAAGGTGCTGCTCGCAGCTTCTACGACTCGCGGGCGCTGCCGTCGGCTGGTTCGAGTGATGTAGCAGGGCTCGCGGGGTTTCTGGCGGGCAATACTGGCGATTGGGATGCGTCGACGGGCGCCGCGCGATACTTAACGCGGGAGAACGAGAGCGGAGCGCGGTCTTTTAGTGAAGCTTTTGCTCAGATCCGAGAGACCGAGTCGTTCACGAACCCGCCGGAGGTCGCGCCGCCCTCACAGCCCATTATCTTCAAGCCTGTAGCTCCCCAAAATACCAAAGATACCGCCACGGTGGTGCTGGTGAATCGCTGCCAGACGGGCAACCCGCTGCTTCGAGCGGTCAAGAACGTGAGCCTCGAGTTCCGCGACGGGCTCATCCCGGACTACGTCATGGGCGAGCCCGCCAGCTGCTGCTGCGTGTTGTTTCTGAGTGTGAGGTATCACTTGCTGCACAGCGGGTATCTCGAGGAACGGCTGAGGAGAGTGATCAAGGAGGACGCCACGCCCTACCGCACGAAAATCGTGCTTTGCTTCGTGGACGTGGACGACAACGAGGTCGCGCTGAGAGAGATTAACCGGGTGACGCTGCTGACGCAGTTCACGCTCATCCTGTCCTGGAGCTGGATCGAGGCCGCGCGGTACATCGAGACGCTCAAGTCGTATGAGAACAAGTCGGCGGGACTCATCAAGGAGAAAGTCGAGGCCGAGTTCCTGCCCAAGGCCAACGACGTGCTCACATCTATTCGGTCCGTCAACAAGACGGACGTCGTCACGCTACTCTCGACTTTTGGGACCGTCAAGGGCG
>JAASGX010000656.1:0-16326 GCA_023334415.1 Phytopythium chamaehyphon | reverse complement strand
TCAATACTGGGCGGCTGATAAGAAGTGTCGGATGGAACCGGAAGGCGACGTAAAGTTGTGAATGTGCGGTATTTCATGTCAAGGAATTGCTGGTCAAAGCCGTCAACGAGATATTAGCTAACAACAACAGCAACAACAACAACAGCAGCAGCAGCAGCAGCACGTAAATCAAAAGTGAGTGTTGTACCTGAGCCTTGCTCTTCACCTTTGGGATCCACTGCTGCGTAATGAAAAGTCGAAGAAAAGATCCGATTCCTGTAGATGACATTGGGTTGGATGTGTGAAAGTACTGGTGCAAATCCTTGGCAATCAAGTCCAGGTCTTCGTAAACGATTGGTAAATGAAATACGCTCGGGTCGCAAACTCGGGTCATAGATTCGTCGACGCCTTCTTTCTTGCCCAAATCAGGTTCATGAGGCAAATGAAGGATCTTTGCGGCTGCTTCGGATGCGGGTTTGTTGCGACTTAGCTTAAAGAGTTCACCAGCATCTGCAGCAACGTTCAACGCCTTTTTGGTACTGGCACTGTCCGCAGATGCCGACTCGTCTAAATACTCCCCAAGCACCCACTACAGGTACACGCACAACAGTAAGCATTGGGTCGTTGCCATCGTTCTTCATGGTACTTACCTCTACAAGCCCAGAGATCTTCGTGATCACCTCTTGCATTCCATAGTTCCAATTCTCTCCATCGCTTTCAAAGTAGACTGAAACCAGAAAGTGTCGTTGTGCAATGCGCCGAACGACGTGGAATAGCAAGCGAAGAAACGTCTGGAACGTGGCGGAGTGGTCGTGTGTGCCAAAGGTCTTCTCTGTAAAGTTGTTGTCGAACGATGTGTAGCTGCTCGCGTTGAAGATTCCACGGCAAATGAGCGATATTTGTGCTACGACCTCGTTCAACTCGCTCTCAATTGAGCTTTTGAGAGTACCAATGACTTCCATTTCACGATGCAGCCTAGACAATAATTCTCAGTGGCTAGCACCAAAAGAAACTTAGACAACACTCACTTTTTTGCTGCTCGCACGGTTTCTTCTAGAGGGTTTGGTCCCTGGCCACTGGAGAATGTGTAATCAGACGCAAATTGGCAGCGATTTGCATCATGGAGCTTGGCATCGAGCATGTGCTTGTCGAATTCGTTGTCAAGAAAGGACTGATTGCTGAGCTCCCGCTCAATTGCTGCGAGCGAGTACTGGTTTGCTTTGGCAAAGTTGGCAAACGCGTCCTGTTTGAAATAGTAAGTACCATGCACAACTTGCTCACCGAACTGAACAGGTGGTCGAACAATACCTTTAGATAGATGACTTGTTGGAGCTCCTGCACGATGCGATCCTCAATCGTTTGCTTGCACTCCATGAGCGAGTTGCGAATGCCTGTGATCGCATGAAACGCTACTAGTCGCTCACTGAAGACGAGATTGAGCGAATGCGTGAACATGTCAACGGCGCCAAGGAAGTTTCGTTCGTTCAACATAGTGTGGATTTTGGTGGGCGCTGCCTCAATGTGCTGGATATCGTCAATGATCTCGATGACCTGTCGGCGAGGGTGTCAGTCGCGGCAGCTCAAAGACCTACGATATGATCCAATGCCTTCACATACATTTTTGGCTTCATACTTTTGAAGAAGCAGCTCGCGAAGGTTTTTGGTCTTGGAGCTGAGGATGTTGCGCCCATCAGCCGTGCGCTTGTGCGCTTCCTGGACTTTGGTCCTCGTCTCTGCGAGGTTCAATTGCATGAGACCTCGTCATTGCCAACAACATATCCTCCATGCGTCCATCCTACCCTGCAGCTGTGTCGAAATTGAGGCAAACCGCGCTAAACTCGTGTTGAAATTGGCAAAGTTCTCATCGATTACACCTTCGATCTCCGTGTCGGCAATAGCCCGGTACTGCTTGATCTTGTGCAGCTGCTGGTACCGGATCTCGTCCGTCGACGCGCTCACCACGAAGCGCAGCATGTAGCGCGAGACGCTGAATTTCTTGTCGTAGAACACCGGGTCGATCGACATGACTATAGAAGTGTCTGCTTGCTCCCGTCGAGTTTAGATCTGGGGCTCCGTCTCTTGCCGTTTTGTTTCAAGCTGGCTGAAGGGCCGCGAGTGCCACCATGAGCGCCGTCAAGATGGAGGATTTGTTCACACGTGAGTTTGCCTAGAAGATTCCCATGACCAGCACAAAGATCATCACTTCGTGACGTAGCTTTATGACTGCTAGAGGCGGCGTCAGACGGAGATATCGAGCAACTGTCGAGTCTGCTGGCTCAGGGCGCTGCCGTCAACGACTTGGACGTGCGCTGCCATCTCCGTCCTCAGCCACCTTCACCACCACCAACTGAGTCGTTCGCTATCAACCAGCGGGACGGCTACTCGGCGCTGCACGTCGCGGCCAAGAAAGGCCGCGTCGAGTGCGTGCAGCTGCTGCTCCAGGCCGGCGCCGACGCCAACCTCCGCGACGTGAGTGGGCCCACAATGTCAATAGGCCGCCTCCAAGCCAGCTAACAGCTCGGCTAATGGCCAAGTCGGACGGCTTCTCGGCCCTTCATGAAGCCGCGCTGTTCGGATTCGACGACATCGCGCGGCTGCTGCTGCGCTTCGGCGCCGACAAGGCTATCGTGAACGCGGTAGGCGTCCAGAAATCGCGCTAAAAGCTGTCAAATTTACCATTTTAACCGCTACACCGGCGCGCAGGAGGGGACGACGGCGCTGGAGCTCGCCGTGCGCCACGGCAACGGCGTCGTCACGCACATGTTGGCGGACGGGCACTCGCCGGCGCGCGGCTTCTTCTGATCGATCGGCAGTGTCAGAATGCGCTAAAAATCTGTCGAAATCCAGCCGCCCATACTGAAACCGAGTGGATCTATTTCGTTGTTGCTCGCCAGTCCAGAAAGTGCACTCGCCAGCCATGTCGGCCAATATGCTGCGGCAGATGCTGGCCGAGGCCGCCGCGTTCCTCAAGGACGAGCGCTTCGAGCAGGCGCTGGACGCGAGCCGCCGCGTGACGCAGCTGGACGCCGGCAGCTTCCAGGGCTTTATGTGCGTGGGCCTCGCCAGCCAGCAGCTGCAGCAGTGGGACGGCGCCGAGCAGGCTTTCCGGCGCGCCGCGGGGCTCAAGCCCGAGCTCCCGGCCCCGTGGAAGGTGAGGGTTTCGCTCGATAATATACGGGGGAATTATTGGAATATGGGCTTAATGGGGAGCGGGAGCAGGGCCTCGCGGACCTGTTCACGGCGCGCGACCAGCCGGAGAGGAAACTCGAGGCGCTCGAGAAGCTCGTGGACATTTTTCACAAGTAAGCGAGGCTTAGGAGGAACCTGATGCTCCAAAGGCGAGATGGATTGACTTTTTTGTCACTGATGAATGTGCAGGAACCAGAAGATCAAGGCGTGCCAGAAGTGGATCGCCGATATTGCCTCGACGGCGCTGGAGTTGAAGAGACTGCCGCTGGTGGGGTCTCCATCGCGCATATGTGGTGTGGCTCGTGGACTGACCAGTGGATTGGTGTGTCACCCAGGCTTTTGACGCGTGGTATTCGCTTGTTGGACGACCAAACGGATCCAATCGCGATGATGTGAGGCTGGCGAATACCTCGAACGCGGAGCTGCCATCTCCGTTCAGCATTTGGCTGGACCTTGTGGACTTGCTTCAGGTCTGCCCCTCCGTTTTTTTTTTAACTTTATTCACTTTCGGACTGGAGGATTGACAAACAGTTTTGTGTACAGCGACCCGGTTTCTCCCTCGAAGATTGCTCTGATGTGCACAACATCGACGAACTGTCAGAAGAGTTTTTTGTTGTAGCATCCAACGCTATTGAGGCAGCATCCGAGCAAGATTGCGGGCGTGTTGATGCTTGTATTGCGTACTTTATGAGGCACTACCTGGATAGGCTACAGCAAGCGAAGTCGAAGAAGTCCGCAAAATTGGCCAAGATCGACACTCTCGCGATTTCCATTCTAAAATGGAGTCCGACCGCGAAGCTTGCGGCGGAATTTGTTCTTCTTCGATCGGAAGATGAGAACAGCCGTACGTTATCCCCCAATGATAGCTGTCAAGTATAGTCAAAACTAACTGGCGAATTAGCGGTGACTTTTGAGGAGGCACAGCAAATTGCAAGCGCGCTGTCTGCTGCTCATCCTCGAAGTCCAATGGCTATTGCGTTCGAAGGAATAAAAGCGTTCACTCAGCAGGATTTTGCCACGGTACGGTTGCAAAACGGTAATAAGCCTTGCACGATGATTGCTAACTTTATGTGCGTTGGGTGTGTTGGAGCTAGGCACGTGCTTTCTTCATTGACGCTTTGTCCAGTGTCACAACGTCGTCCTTCCAAGAAGCGGTATTCTGTATCCAAGCTCAAATTGCTCTTGCAAAGATAGCACTTCATATGCGAGACGTCGAAGGCTGCCTGAACCGTTTACAACTCGCCAAACAAACTATCGAAGACAAGCAAACGCGGCTTGGCTGTGGCTCTCCGTCTTCATCTGTGTATGTATTATGTGGCGTTATCAGCATGTACAGTGCCATTTTCCACCTGTACTTACGTTGCCCTTTTTCTCCGTAGGTATACTGAGGTCGAAGCCCTTATGCTTGAAGGCACTGCTCGTGAGTACGCTGGCGCATTTGACCAGGCACTGGAAGCGTACAAATCTGTGATTTCAAGTGGCGATGCTTCCAACAGCATTAATGCCGCTGTAGCTGGCGCAGAGCTTCTGATCCAGCAGAATCACTTGGATGATGCGCTGGAACTCCTTGACAGATGTCCCGAGTCTGGAGATGATGCTAAAGAAGCATTGTTGGATTCGACTCGTGGCTGGATTTTCTTCAAGCAAGGCAAGCCAGCGGATGCAAAGGAGGTGCTTCAAAGCGCGTCGATCAAGATTTTGCCATCTCAGGCAACTTACAAGGGGCGCGTTTCCAAGCGCTTAGCTGTGGTGTACTGGCATCTCGGGAACTCTTTTCGTTCTGAGAAATCATATTGCTTCAACCACTTGCTACAAGCTGCCAAGCTTGTACCTTCAGATGCAGAGACATTTGCTTGGCTCGGAAAGTGGTACAAGGAGATTGCAGCAGACGTTATTCGTGCTGAAAAGTGTTTCTTGAAGGCGTTGTCGTTGTCTCCTCGAAACGAACTAGCTGGTACAGAACTGAGCGATGTGTACACAAAGCAAGACAAGCACGAGCTGAATGTTAAACTTTGGGAAGACGTGACGAGCGAACAAGAGCACGCACCTACATGGGCACTTCTTCGACTCGCCCAGCACCTCGTTAATGTTGATGATGAGCGAGCGGTGGGGAAGCTTCACTTGGCACTTCGCAACAACCCATTGAGTGCAACTTTGTGGGTTGCTCTTGCACACGTGTATTCGCACTTTGGAAAACATGTTTCGGCCCACAAGTCCTACCTGAAGGCAATGGAGCTTGGTGAGGATGGTTGGTGCATTCGACTCGAGCTTGCACGCATCGAAGGGGGTCTACATTTATTCGAAGATGCACTTTGCCGTATTGTCCCTGTTATTGAAGCTCTAGAGACTGGCAACACGAGCAATGGTGTCGACCAAGCAGCAGTTTCTATGGCTTACGCAGACCTTCTCTTCAGAGAGGCAAAGTCACTTTGCGCCGATGGTCTGTACGGGCGGGCTGCAGCAAACTTGATCAGAGCGTCGAAGGTGCTGAAAGAACTCCCAGCGACATCAGCTGTTGCGAGCTCACCGGAGGCTCTGAAGTTGATTGGTGATCTTCATAGTTTTGCATTCTACCTCGCCCCTTCCGATTTCAACGACGACAATGGTCTCAGCTGGGTCAAATTTATCTCTGAGGGTCGACGAGCCTACAAAGCTGCGGCTGCAATTATCGACAAGCGCGACGTTGGCCAAAATGACCAATTTAAACAGACTCAAACCAGTGAGCTTCTTTATGACGTTGGGCTGAGCTGTTGGTACGAGGCTTTGGCGACCGCGAATGCCAATAACGTGGCTATCGATGCATTTTCTTCTGAGGTTTCAGGAGAAAATACTAGCCCCAGCACCTCCAAGGTAGCAACCCTCCGCCAAGAAGCGGTTGCAAGTTTTCGAGTTGCTCTTCAGCGCGATCCATCGTCAGCTGTTGCGTGGAACGGTCTTGCTGTTGCACACACGAATGTGTTGGTGAAGCAGTTTGCGTGGACTCGGGCTATTCAAGCTAGTAATCATGAAGCGGCGTGGGCAAACCTCGGCATGTTTTACCTACGCAGCTGTGACGCTCTCCCGAGTCTTGCTTCGAAACTTGCCCAACGCTCGTTTTTACAGTTGCAGAGTGTGAATCCTGACAATCCAGCCATGTGGAATGGTTACGCGATGCTAGCTCGCCGTCACACTGCATCAGCGGAGCAACGAGAAAAGGCTGTTGAGGCATTCTCCTGTGCGTTGAAGAACGGCTTGGATCTTGATGCGCTATTGGGACTTGTCCTCTTGCTCCAAGAGAAACAGAATGGAGATCAGACTACCAAAAGCGATGCTGGGCACAGCGACGAAGAAATCTTGTTCTACATGCGCAAGTACATCGAGCGAGATCCTTTTCACCCAGCTGCGTGGAATGCACTTGGTGTCGTCCAACAACGCCTTGGACTATACGAGAGAGCGGGACATGCATTTGCTCGTGCTTTGACACTGTGCGCAGCTGAGACGTCAACGGCGAGGGTGGGCTCTGGCATCGAGTGGAACGCGCTTGTAGCGAGTGTTGGTGCTTCGGCGACCATTGATGAACAGAAGATCAAAAGGCTCATAGCTGCCGTGGGATCGAATCCCAGAGAATCTTCAACAGCACACGCGCATGCCGCTGCTTTGACCATGATCTTGCAAGCTCAGCTCCATGCAGCTAGTGGCAATTGGAAGAAGTCTTTCGAAGCGTTGAGCCAGATGGTGAGGCTGCAGCATGACAGCCTCGCTGCCAGCGTTGCTAGTGGGCTCGGTGTCGTTGGGTTGTCGCTCTTGGCCGTTACGAATAAGGCTAACGGAGCGGGTTTGCCCAATCTCTCTTCTTCATTTACCGATGCGATCAAAAACTACAGCGGGTCATCTCCTGAGCTCCAGGTAGACCGCTCGGTGATCGAGGGGTATGAGCGGCTGTACGGGACGTATGGATCGTTCTTTGATGCTAACAGCCAGGGCGACAACGGTGCTATTCCGGTGCGCACTGGACTTGCCATGGTGGACCTGAACCTCACGAAGGTGAAGATGGCGGACATCGAACGAAGCCTTTCGAGTGTCATTTATCAGTCGTTCGAGACGGATGATGCCTACGACGTCACCACACTTGGAGTGTTGGTATCGCTGCAGAGTGCAAATGCAAAGCAAAGTGTTTCTGCAGGGATGAAGCTTGTTCGCATACAGCCCCAGAACCCATACTCGTATGTAATGGCTGGTATCGGCCTTCTCAAGCGCATTCGTTACGAGAATGACACTGAAGTACGCAATACGTTGCTAACTCAGCTCGAGCGTTTGCTTCATATTGGGCGTCAGCATGCCTCGAAAGCGGAACCGGGTTTTGATCGCGTTCAGATCGAGCTTTTGTTGGGACACTGCAATGCTGCACTTGGAAAAGATGATCTCGCAGCAAAACATGCAGCCCAAGGCCTCGAACACCTCGATCTTATTGAAAGTTCGACCTCTAAAATGCTCCAGATCCAAAATGCGTTACTACGCACGCGGCTGCTGGCAATCAAGGATCCAGCCAAAGCTGCTCTGAGTTACCACGGAGTTGTTGAGACGCTGGCCGAGATGTCCGAGGCTGGGTCGAGCGATTCGGCTGCTTTTGCAACTGCTGCACTCAAGGTGACATTAATGCATCTGGGAGGATACTATGAGGAGCTTGGACAGTTGGAAGGCGCGATGCAGGTGTGGAAAGCGCTGGCCAACGGTTCGCTGTCATCGCAGTCAACTAGCACAATTGGTGTCACTGGCGTCGAAGTGTCCGATGCCAGTGCGGGATATATCGCCAATTTACGCCTGGCGTTGGCGCACGCGAAGAAGGGCAACTCAAAGATGACGAAAAAGCAAATCAAGACAGCTTTGACTCTTTTGGGAGACGAATCGGTAGCAGCCAGCCCAGCGGCTACAGTTGCGGGGTTCATCGAGAATGTCGTTGCGTAAGCACAACTGAAGGGGAGGTGTAAGGAACGCAATGGGAATCATGGTCTGTGTTTAGCTTGCTATTTTATACGGTGGCGTCGTGGGGGCCGAGCGTCTGCAGCAGGAAGTATTCGTCGTTTGGAAGCAGCAAAATCGTGTAGTTGTTGCTGCCGTTCTCTAGGTACCCATGCTCTCGCAGAACCAACTTTGGCTCCGCAACCTTCTTCTTGTTGTTCTTGGTACTTTTCCTGTCGGCACGCGTCTGCTGCTTCCACGAAACAAACCCATCTGGAAATCCCCAAACAGAAATGGCCGCCCACGGAAGTGCTTTGTCCTTCACTTGCTGACGCACACGCTCGAGCAAACTCTCACAAAACTCGGCGCCCATGAGACCCCGCCACCGCACAGCGGAGACTTGTGCATTTGGCTCGTACTCAAACTCATCCGACTGACCAGTAAATGTGGACACGTATTGGTCGGGTAGATCGCGCTGTAGAATGGACGTGAATCGGCATGCCACCAGGCCGAGCCAGTCGTGCGCATCTGAAAGTCCCGCGCGCAATTCGTCCATCCTGAACCCAATCTTGTCATCAGTTTTAATAGCGTCATCGGAGCTCTCGAATTGGGCGAAGAAAGCGTCAAATCTCGGCAGGAAAATATCCTGGAGCGTCGACAGCGAGCCGTTCAGCTCACGACGTCGACGC
Source organism: Phytopythium chamaehyphon (assembly GCA_023334415.1). Taxonomy (NCBI): domain Eukaryota; phylum Oomycota; class Peronosporomycetes; order Pythiales; family Pythiaceae; genus Phytopythium; species Phytopythium chamaehyphon. Next base: position 7,531 of record JAASGX010000656.1, on the reverse strand, counting down.
TCGATGGAGTCATCATCTCCAAAGATGAGCGTGCGCGTAGCCCCGCGCTCGTTGTAGGCACAGACAAACATGTCAATCGGCTGCAGCTTGGTCGTCAGGATCTGCACGACTCGCTCGCGGAAACCTGTGTCATTCCCCTCCTCGCCCTGCTTGGCCGCCGCGAACGCCGGCGCCTTGAGGTCTATTGAGATGATGTACCGCTGGCCTAGCTTGGAGCCCGCCGGTGCCGCCCTGATCGGACTCGCGTCTCCGTACTTGGAGCCCACGAGCCCCAGCTGGTCGTGCGTCTCCCTGCCCACGAGCAGCAGCAACTCGCCCGTGGGCAACAGCAGCGCCGACCCGGCGTCCGCGCCGTCGATCGGCGCGTTCTTGGCGATCATGCACACGCTGCCGCTGCTCACGTACTCGGAGACGAACTGGGGCGACAGGAAGGCCGCAACGGACGCGCGCAGCTCGTAGAAGAAGCTCGTCTCCCACTGCAGCGCCTCGCCCACCACGCGGCCCTTGTCGCCAGGCAGGCAGAGCTCCAGCTGCTGGCCCAGCGCCAGCCCGCGCACGGCCTCCAGCGCCCGCGACTGCGCGTGAGTGAAGGTCGAGTGCCACGCCAGCACGCGCCCCCATGGCCGCGACGGCTTGGCGCCGCCCGCGCGCCGCTCAGCCGCGCGCTTCCCGCCGCCACTCACCATGATCGGCCGAATGGCAAGCAAGGTAACAGCTCGACACCAGTCCCTAGTGAGCGAGATGAAACAAGGGATTTTATTTGTTTTCATTGCCTGTACTATAAATAAAAAATATGGACGGTCGACTGACCCAATCATCCTTGGAATTGCGCCCTCGGCGATATGGACTCCCCATCGCCAGTGGCCACGGCAGGAGGCGACGGCGCGGCGCTGGCTGGGCGCAAGCACGCGCTCTCGGGCGCTTTGAGGGCCCCAGGAGCGGCTGCGGGGGCGCCTGGCGGTGCGATCGCGAGCTCTGCGGGCTCTGGCGGCGCTTCCGGCGCTGAGAACGGGGTGATCAGCGGGTCGACAGGGGGAGAAATGGCTCTGGACGACGAGGAAGAGGGAGAAGAAGCGGAGGACGAGGCCGCGGCTGGAGACGCGGGGGAAGAGCAGCAGGTCAAACCTGGAGCCGTGGCGAGGCGCGTGAGGCTCACGCTGGGGCAGAAGCGCGAGGTCGTGGACCTGGCCGCCAGCAAGAAGTTCACGCACCGAGAGCTGGCGCAGAAGTTCCGCGTGGGCCGAACGACAATCACCAACATCTGCAGGCAGGAGGACCTAATCCGGACCGAGACCGACTCGGCGGACGCCACCAAGAAGCGCCGCAAGACCACCAAGTGCACCTACGACCTGCGAGTGCTGGACGAGTGCCTGCACAAGTGGCGCATGGAGGTGCGCGTGAGCAGTCCAGACACCAAGCTCACGGGCACGGTGCTGCAGCAGAAAGCCATGGACATTGCGTGCAAAATTCTTCGTGACCCGTTCGCCGAGCTGCCGGACCGCGTCAGCCAAGCGCTGTCCAAGTTCTCGGCCTCTAATGGTTGGTTGGATGGGTACCGCACGCGCTTCGGCTCGTTCAGCTCCAAGCATCACTCGCACCACTCTGGCGGAGGTGAATACAATAGTGCGATCAAAAATGTGGATGTGCAAACACGGCTTCGGGAACTGCACCTTAGCTTTCAGAGTGTCGAGCTGCAAGACATTTGGGCAGGGAGCGAGTTCGCACTTATGTTCAATCCGGCTTCGGGGTCAGCAGGTGCAAACGTAAACAATATTAGTGAGGTCGGAGTCAACGGGGGATCAATCGGACGGAGCGCTGGCAACGATAATGGACGGCTCACCGTTTCGCTGTTCGTGAGCGCTGCCGGCGAAACATTCGACCTCCAGGTGATTGGCACAGACCGGAGCCCAGTTGCTTTGCGAGGAGTGGATACCCAGCGCACATACCGTGTGCATTACGGCTACTCCAAGACCGGCTGGCAGGTTGCCCACACAACTGTTGCGATGCTCAAGGCGCTGAATGCTCGTGCTCGCGCTCGCAAGCGTACATTCCGTGTCATCCTGGACAGCGCTGTCCCCCACGTGAAGGCAGCCATGATGCTCGACTCGCAAGGTGATCAGCGCACATTTTTCGTTTACGACCATATCCAGATTTATTTCTTGCCGCCAAATTTCAAGCCCCCACGCTTCCATCCATGCCATCTTGGACTTGTACAAGCGTTCAAAGCTCGCTTCCGTTGCGAATTAGTTGAGGCCACGTTTGGGAAGTACCGGCAGAGTGTAATGATGCACCAACAGCAGCAACCTGCGGCTAACCATCTCCTCAATCTCCCACGCATCTTACACACACGAAACGTGCTGCACTGGCTGCATGTGGCTCTCGAAAGTCTCGACAAGGATTTGATCCAGCAGTGCTGGCTGCACAGCGGTTTACTCCCAACCCAAATGCTTGCGACTTTGAACACAGAGATGGCGGCAAGTGTGCAGACAGCAGCCTTTTCTACTTCAAATGTGCCAATCGCATCATTAAGCACGGCTGGCCTACCGTCTGCGCAGACATTATGCCAAGACCTCCAGACTCTTCTTGTGGACATCAGCCCAGTTGCACCCGAGTTCATTCGTTGGCTGGGTGCTCCACCTGCTGGAAGCATTGGTGAAAGCTCAACGGTGGTGCCAAACGCTATTGCGTACACTGAAATGGAGGGCAATGCTGCCGTCACAGACCCAGGCATCGATGAAGTACAGCTCATTCGTAGCGTCCTTCAAAAACATGGGATGCTAAGTACGACCAGGCTCGATGAGCAGACCCACCCTGAGGGACAGAGTGCATTTCTGGACGATGCCGCAACGGAGCAAGTACCGCGTCGAGAAGAGGTACTCATGAGCATCGACATTCTCAAAAAGTATCTTCGGCTGACAGACGACTCAGTGTCTAACCGCGTGCAAGCCATTGTGGAACTAAACCGCGTGAAAAGTTCGGTGCGTAGCGCTGCCATGCGAGATGCTTCATGTTGATCGAAGTAGAGATGATGTACACGGAGGGCGCGCTTCTTGCCAACAATATTTTTGGTTGTAAAAGTTACTGTCTTTGTCTTTCTTCTCTTGCTTCTTGCTTTGGAGAGATTCGGCTGATGCTACTACTATACACATGTCCGAGCTTACACGGCTCGAATGGTGGCGTTGGCAGGCGGGAGTGGTGTGAGAGCACTACCCGTCGTCACGCTACGAGTCGTTCTTGTCTTTGGAGCCACGCCGCAGTCAACAAAGTCATCGAGCGGCAGGATTTCCCTCTCAGCGATTGCCTGCTGCTCAGCGTGCCGTTGACGCTTGGCGTATGATATTAGCGTACGCAGCGCGCTCATGAGCCAATCCCGATGCCCTTCGCTCTGTGTCTCCAGGTCGAGAGTGCGATCTGCGAAGATGAGCGAAAATGAGCTCGCTTCAAGCTTGTTACCCGACTCGTACTTCCGGAAGACGGCTGTGTGTCGGCCTTCGACTACTTGAAGCACGTCGGCAAGGTCAACAGGGTCACTCAGCCGGTTTCCACGTTTGTGCTGCCACTGGAGTGAACCGCAGTGGTTGCAATGAATTCGAGTTGGGTGCGGGCCACCACGACGTCCGTACTTGACGAGCGGAAAGAACATGTTGACCGCTTGCACTAGATAGAATCTGTGCTTGCCACCGAAGCGGAACGCAAGCTCAACGATTTTCCAACGTGCACCTTCGATAGACTCGAGCTCCTGGTCCGTGAAAAGGTACGCGGTCGGTGCATTCTTGCGCTTTTGGCGAGCGCCCGGCTTCCGAAGGTGCAGCGTTTCGAGGAACTTCGGTGCGATTCGAGCAAATGTACCCTTCTTTCGTGGGGGTGGAGGCGGAATCTCGATGGGTGCTAAATGAGGCGGCGTCGAAAAGACATCCTGCGCCACATCAAGGGGATTGGCACTCAGAAGTGGACACGGAGTGTCCATGACGACAGACCGTGCCTGCGGGCTGTAAGGCGCTGGACAGGAGTTGCCTCTTCGCCGCCGGTTCTGTTTGGAAGCGCTGGAGGAGGACGACGAAGATCTGCGCCGAGGATTGTCTGCATGGTTCGCTAGCCGGTCCGAGTCGTCCTTGAGTCCAATGACGAGTCGCCGGATGCTAGCTGTCAGTCGGATCTGGGCCCTACCTTCTTCCTCGTCGCTCGAGCACAGCAGACTAGACTGGCGTCGGAAGCGCTGCTGGTCCGCGTCTGCGTCGCCTGGAGGGGTCGAGAACGGCGACACGAGCATCGGGGGCGTCGACTCGAACGAGAGCGGCTGGCCCTTGACCGCGTTCGTCTGCACGTTCCTGCACTGGTCCGCGGCGCGCTCGGCCTGCTCCTCGTCCTGGTTGGAGGTCTCGGGCACCTTGATGGAGGCGCTGGAGGCCGCCATCTCCCCGTCGTACTTGCTGATGCGCCGCATGAGCGTGCGCACGCTGGAGCTCATGTGCTCCCCGTCGAAGCTGAGCTCCTCGCCGTCGCTGGGCCTGCCGAGCGCCCTGCAGCTCGCCATGAGGCTCGTGACGGTTGTGCGCCGCCTGGTCGTCGCCTCAACGGGAGCGCGCTCCTGAGCCTCTTCTGTCCTTTCCGGCCCGTTGTTGTCCTCGTCCCCGCTCCACTCGCCAGCCTCCTCCTCCGCCAGCGTCTCCAGCTGGTTGTCCACCGCCGCCTTCCCAGGCGCGAAGGCCGCGTGCAGCCCCGCGAAGCCCCCGACCAGCGCCAAAGCGGACAGATCCGCGCGGCGCTTCGCCTCGTCCGCCGCTAAGGGAGCAGCCACCGCCATGTTGCCCCGCGGCCCGCCCACGTACAGCTGGAAGGGCAGCGCGTCGCCCAGGCTGCCGCGCGGCTGCTGATCGCCCACGGGCGTCGCCATGGCCGTCCGTTCCGTTCTGGCGAGTTGCTGGCGGCGCTAATCCTGCATGGCAGCGGTTTTTCCGCCTTGGTTGAGCTCCGCATCACTTCAATGCGGCAGGGGAAACCGCCAGTTTCCCCTCTACAATATGGTACAACGTTCGGTTTTGTTGAACGTATTGTTTTGTATATACTAAAATGGACCTGTGTGGAGAGAAATAAGCACTCTACATTTTATTCATTGGACCGACGGTTTTATTGGCCAAATCTATATCGGAAGAGTTGAGGTCCGCCCTCATGGGTACGTGCCACTGCTTGACGGTGTCAAGTCTCCAGATGCGAGAAGGAGAAGACGCTCCAGCCAATGTATGGCGCTGTGCCAATATGTGCAGGAGACTGGGGCTCCCGGCTGGCGACGGCGCTCCGGACGCTGCTCGCGCTTTTTTCTTGACTTTCTGGCGCGCTGTATGGCCGCTCGTTCCTGCTGCCGAAGGTGTCGCACATGGAATTTTCTCTCTGCACCATGGATCGCTCGGGTTTGTTGCCTGTCGGCTGAGTTTGGAAGCCGCGGGCGTTTCGGCCCAAAGATTCGCGAGGGCCATGACCACAGGTGCACGCTTCGTCACCGCCGTCGCCTCAACTCCATGACAGCGAACGCTCGTCTACACGCAACCTGGCGGCGCTTCACCCGCGTCGATCGATCGCGTCGCCTGGCGGCTTCAAGCGGGTTTTCCAAGCCACAACCACACGAGTGCTCGTAAAGCTCAAGTCGCAGCTCCAAGTGATGAGAATCTGAGGGCTGGGTGGTACTAGAGACGCCTGGCAGCCAATCACGATGGCGCTGGTGCCGTTCTCGTTCCGCAACGCCTTCCACGACTCGCTGCGCGACGCCACGCGCTTCTTCCCCATCGCGGGCGCGCGCGTGCGCGTGGACCAAGCCTGGCGCGCTGACGGCCGCGGCGGAACGGCGCTGGGCTTCGGCGCCTCGGTCTACGACGCGGCCGTGGCGCTCTCGCTCTTCCTCGACAGCCACCGGGACGTGGTGCGCGGCCGGCGCGTCATCGAGCTCGGCGCCGGCCCGGGGCTCGTCGGTATCGTGGCCGCGCACCTCGAGGCCGCCAGCGTGCTGGTCACGGACGGAGACGAGGGCTCCGTGGCGCTCGCGAGGCACAACATCGAGCTGAACGCGGGCAGCCTGACCTCCGAGTGCGAGGCCGACGTCTATCTGTGGGGAGACGCGGCCCACACGCTCACCAGCTCGCAGTTCGACCTCGTGCTGGGCGCGGACATCGTCGCGTGTCCGTACGCGTCGGCGTTCCAGGCGCTGCTCGAGTCGCTGAGAGCGCTCACGGGACCCGAGACGGTCGTCCTGCTCGCGTACAAGCGCCGCAACGACTCGGAGAGCGACTTCTTCGCGGCGCTCGAGCAGGAGTTTGAGGTCTCGCGCGTCGACGACAGTGAGCTGCACGCTGACTTCCAGGGTGAAGACATCGTCATCTTCACAGCGAGGAAGAGAAACACAAGTGGCGAAGCATAAGGGTGTGAAATGGTTCAAAGCGGCTGGGCTGGTAGACGCAATAAGGCTCCGCTTGGTATCGCCAGCGCGTGCTTCTAGTTCGTTGATTCGCACAGCTATTCGAGCTGCTAGCGCACTAGTTTCCAATGGACTCTTACCACCAACTCTTGGAGCTTTAGTGTTCACTGCCCAAGGATTCTCAGTGCCTGGGCAGATGCCATCCGCCGTATGCTTCATGTTGTCTGGTATACGCAAGCTCAAGCTCGGCGCGGCGATGCGCGAGCGCAACCAAGACGTTGCGAGAGCGTTTATCTACTATCATAGCGTCGACACTGGCGTGGGATAGGCTCTCTTGGCGATACTTCGGTGTTGGTGGCAGTGCAGCAGCGGCAGCTTTGTTGCTCAGTGCGAGTTTGTCTGGTACCATGGAGTGGTCGCTGGGTCAGAGATTCGGTGGACGAGCTTCATTTCTCTTTTCATGATAGACCCCACACGCGCCGTGTGGCTGACAATCTCTGCGGAGATTGCCGTAGCCGTGGAGAAGACCTAACACCGAGTGGCTCGACTGAGGACGAGAAGCTACCCTTGAGCTCCGCCTCCTGATCTCGGAGTAATACTGGACATTATGCTGACGGTGAACATCAACAAGCCTAGTTTATTAGCGCTGCTGTTGCTCCGCTGGTGGTCATGGATGTGCACATTGACTGTGAATCCAGCGGGAGGCGAGCATATCCAAACTCTTGGCTGCTTGGTCGAGTGACGAGATCAGTAGACGAACGCGGAGCCATATTTGCGGATTTCCATTGCTGGGGAGCTCCAATACAAAAAGCGCATTTTGGACACAAAGGTATCACGGACAGCGTAATCCAAAACTCATACAAACTCCAAGTTATAGGAATCGAGTAAGCCTGGTGTAAACGACGTTTACGACACATTTGCAATGCCGATCGAGATCGCGTGGTACTCTCTCCATACAAACGCCAAGTCAAATGCTACGCCCTGCACGCCTGTAACAAGTTGTGTATAGCATACAAATCTGAAGACGTCAGCCAACTGTCCGACGAGGGATCACTTCACAACGCGGCATCATTTCCACATCAGAGTTGGTTTCGGCGAGCGACAGCCCGCGTCCTCTGCGCCTCC
>JAASGX010000655.1:0-16327 GCA_023334415.1 Phytopythium chamaehyphon | reverse complement strand
TGAGATCGCTGTACAACTACGTTCATCCATGACTCGCATCGTCAGTTTACCATCAACTTAACTTCGAGAGATGGTCAGGGTTGTACCGGGGAGCAGTGCTTCGCGAGAACGAGGCCGTTGAGTGCAATGACATTCTCTGACGCGACGATGGTGACCGGTTTTTTCGTGCCGTGGTCTTCAAGCACGACCACATCCTTCCCAGGAACGCTTGACAGGTATCGCTCCAAGTACGAGTTGAACGACGCCATGGATAACTTAAGTTCGCCAACGTACGCCAACTCTGGAGTTCCATCTGTGGGATTTCGTTGGAACTGGAAATGGTCGAAGGTGAACAGCGTGTCGCTTCCGCAGCTTTGCAGGATAAACGGCCACGCCCATAGATACGGATTCAGCTCGCTTGCCATGCCTTTAACTGCAAGACTTACGTCCGGCGACTCGAAACATCTTGAAGATCGAAGCAACAACGAGGATAAGTCTCAATTTGCTCGATCAAAGATAACTCACCACAATATGTTCCGTACCTAAAGAAAAAGTCGATCTCTGGCTGATAGAGGCGAGTGACCTTGTCGGCAAAAACAGGAGTAAGGTCAATCCGAAAGACGCGATTCGGATTATCTGTCAGACACTTGAAGCGGTTCATAATATCCGCTGGAAACGCGCTTGGGTTCATCCAAGGGATTGCACGCGACGATGGTGTTGGGGGCGCCGATGTCAGCGCCGGAGGAGTCATCGGCGCTGGTGCAGGTGGTGGACCCATCTGGCGCGAAGCCATCGGCTCTCTCCGATTACTGTAACTGCTTGCGTCTTCCATTTCATAATTTTCGCTCGGGTCTCGAACAAGTGGCGATTCTGAATTTCATAGCAAGAAATTAGTATGGTAAAGAGGAGCCACTGCGCTCCACTACGACTCCAAGCATGCTTATTACCTCGTCTTGACGATTGATACATCGGGCCCATTGCGCCTTCGTGAAGTCTGTCGATGGATCTTGAATCAATAACATCTGCACGCTGCTCAGGAAGAAGTGGTTGCTGACCACGTGACTTGCGCTTGTCAAACAAGGTCGAAAGCTGTGCGGCACTGCTGCGACTGCTAGAATAGCGATCTTGTTGGGAATGTTGGGAATAGTCACTCTCAGACGGCGGATTAGATGTTGTGTAGCCTCGGCGTCCCATTATCGTCTGGGATATCCCCGATCCAGCGAGTGACCCCGGCATGGAGGGCAACGCCGCGCCATTTCCGTAGTCTGGGCGAGCAGAAGCCTGGGGCGGCGGCTCCCGCCTGTTGTCACGGATACTGCTACTGCTACTGATCCTGCTGTGGGAGATAACGCCGGTGCTGTTGGTGGACTGCGGAGTAAGCCCTCCATATCCGCCGTCGCGATTTCCGTTGGGGTACGCACGGCCTGCGTTGTAGCGCCCGCCATCGGGTTCGTCCATTTCGCGATCTTGCCGCATCCTGTCACTACTGCCGGACTTAGCAACGTCGCTCATGCTCGAGCGCCCGCGCAAGTGCTGTTGCTCCTCGTGTTGCGACGGCGTGTTCGGGAGGCTTTGCGATAGATTTTCTCCCTGGTCCTTGAGCACGCGCTGGATTCCGGCCACGAGATCCGGGAAGTTGTCGCTGCGCGGCCTCCATCCGCTTGCGCTCTCTCCCTGTCGGCGGCTGAGGAACGTGGCGTAGCACGGGTGTGCGCAGAAGACGTGTCCCGCCTCCGGTGGCACGGGCAGGTTGGCGCACTTGGCGTGGAACAGGCTGCCGCATGTGTCACACGTCATCATGTCGGCCGCGGTGGCCGCGTCTCGCGGCTCGGCCCCGCACAGCGTGCAGGCGCGCGTGCTGGCGGTCATGGCGCCGGCCGGGGAGGCGCCGGCGGACGCGGGGCTTCTCGGCCGCGGCGTGCGGCGCCTGCGAGGCGGAGACGCCAGCGCGCCAGTCGACGTCGCGGGGCTGTCGGCCACGCGGCTGGCCATGCAGCCAGCGGCCAGCGGTGGAGGCGGGCGGAAGGCGCCTACAGTACCTGCGCGGCGCCTAGGCACTCCCAGCGAGGCGAGAGGCGAGAGGCGAGAGGTGAGAAAGGCGCCGCTGCGGGTGCGCGCTGGTCGCCTTTCCGTCGATCTCAAGGTCGCGCGCGAAAAGAGCAAGATAGACTTTGCGCAAGTAGGCGCGCATACTCTGTGCGAGTGGTTCGCTTAGGTGCGAGGCGGGTGTTCTCGCGGTGCCTGCACCTGCCGTCGCGAAGCGCTGCGAATCGCCTGCGATCGACCCGATCCAGCGACCGATCCGGCGACCGACTGCACGCTCGGCGGCGCCTCTGCCACTTGCGAGACGCCCGCGATGGCGCTGAGCGACACGCCCGAGCTCTCAGCCAGCGGCGGCTCCGCGGCGCTGGCGTCGCCCGAGCCGAGCCGCCGACAGCTCGACATGGACGGCGCCGAGGCCGACGAGAGCGGCGAGCTGCCGAGCGTGGACGAGCTGCTGGGTGAGGTCGAGAGCCTGCGCCACGCCGTGCGCGCCATCCCCGACGACGGAGACGACGCGCTGGACCCGGCGTTCGCCGACTACGACGCGCGGCAGCGCCTGGCGACCACGCCCGAGCGCAAGCTGACGCAGTCGCGCTCGGGCATCTACGCGGCGCGCAAGCCCGGCGCGCTGGCCATCTCTCCGTACAAGGACAGCGGGCCGATGCAGCGCTCGGAGCTCGACGCGGGGCTCACAACGCCCCCGGCCAGGAGAGGCCCGCCCACGGCGCGCACCATGCCCAGACCCACGCGCGTGGCGGCGCTGACGAGGGAGAACGTCTCGCTGCTGCCCAAGCCCTCGCGCCAGGCCTCGTTCGCCGGCTCGGTCTGCGGCTCGCAGAAGTCGCGCACGTCGGTGCGCACGGACGGCGGCGCCGTCTTCTCGCGGCTGTACCAGCCCGACTTCTACAAGAACCGCGACGAGAAGCTCCGAGCCATCCGCGACCGCAGGGACAGCCTCAGCTCGTTCGCGTTCACGCCGCGCGCGGGCCAGCGCCGAGACCTCGCGTCCTCGCGCGATTCGGTCGGCTCGGGCTCGGTCACGTCGCTGCAGTCGGCCAAGACGGACGTGATCACCGTCTCCAGCCGCCTGTACGACCCCGAGTACGTCAAGAAGCGCAACGCGCGGCTCGTCAAAATGCGCGAGGAGCGCGAGCTACGCGAGTGCACGTTCGCGCCCACGATTAACGCCGCGGCGCGCAGGAAGAAGGACGGCTGAATCGCCCGCCGCCACCGCATCGCATGCCTGCATTAGCTGTAGTCTGATTGGATCGAAAATAACCGTGAGTTCGGCGTTCCACCTCAGTCCAAGAGCTCCTGGTCCGGATCGCCATGCCGCCACGGAAGAAGCCGTTCAGCGGCAAGGCCAAGAAGCAGCAGGTGCGCGTGGCTGCAGCTCCGAAAGAGCGCGCTGCCTGTGGCTGACACGGGGCCTCGGCGCGCAGCTCCAGGAGAAGCGCGAGCGCATCCGGGCGCGGGCGGAGCAGCAGGCGCTGGACGACGAGCGCGAGCTGAGGGATCGGGGCTTTGCTCCCGAGGATGCGGCGCCGAGTGCGCCGCAGGAGCCTCCCGAGCCACCAGCGCAGCCTCAGCGCGGAGACCTGCGCACCATCTTCGAGCTGGAGCCCCGCGCGGTCATCAAGGCTCGCAAGCGCGACGCCCCGCGGGCCCTGGAGTACGCCGCCGACCGAGGAGACTCGAAGTCCATTTACGCCACGTACGGCGTGGACGACCCGAGCAACCAGCCGCCGATCTTGGCCAAGCCGCGGTGGAGCCGGAGCATGACCGCTGAGGAACTGGGCGAGGCGGAAGACGCCGCGTACGTGGAGTGGCTCGCAGCCATCGAGAGCGCCAAAGAGCACGGCGCGCTGAACCTGTTCGAGCGTAACATCGAGGTCTGGCGCGAGCTCTGGCGGGTGGTTGAGCGGTCGAGCGTGCTTGTGCACCTCGCGGACGTGCGCTGCCCGCTGCTGCACATCAGCGAGCGGCTGATCGAACACATTGGAGCTCTCCGACCGCCCAAGGCAGTGGTGCTGGTGTTGACCAAGACCGACCTGGTGAGTCCCAGCCGCGTTCAGGCGTGGACTCGATACCTCCAAGCGCGATACGAGCTGTCTGTCGTGGCGTACAACAGAGAGGACGTGAGCGCCAGCAACGCCGCGCTCCTGGACGCAATCGGCCGTGCTAACCGATTGCTCGGCACTTCTGGACTCGACAGCTCGGATGAATGTGCAAATGAACCGCTCACGTTCGGCCTTGTGGGCGAGCCGAACGTGGGCAAAAGCTCGCTGCTCAACAACCTCTTCGGCCGCAAGCTCGTGAGCGTGTCGGCTACTCCCGGCCACACCAAGCACTGGCAGACGCACTTCCTGGATGGCGTCGAAGAGCTGCTCTTGCCTGAAGCCGAGGGCGACGGAGCGCCGCGCCGCCGCGTGCTCGTGTGCGATTGCCCGGGCGTGGTGTTCCCTCGGCTGAACGTGCCGTCGGCGCTGCAGGTGCTGTTCGGCAGCTTCCCGATCGCGCAGACGCGCGAGCCGTTCAGCGCGATCCGCTTCTTAGCCGAGAACTGCGCGCCGCCGCTGCACGAGGCCTACAAGCTTCGCCCCGCCGACGAGGACGAGCCCGACGCAGGTGGGGCCGCCATGGGGAGTGCATCAGGTGCTGTGCTTTGACTGACCTCTGACTTGCCTCGTGCCGCAGACTGGTCGCCCTTCACGTTGTGCGAGGCCTATGCGCAGCTGCGCGGCTTCCGCGTCAAGGGCGGCAGGCCCGACGTGCACCGCGCCGCCAACACGCTGCTGCGCGACGCGCTCGCCGGCCGCAAGCTCGCGCTGTCGTTTCCGCCGCCACGGTGAAGAGCTTGTTCTGCTGCAAGATCTACTCAAAAGATAACGAGCCTGATGACCTCGCCTTCGGTCCCAGACGGTTGGAGTACCAACCAGCCTTGCCTCCCTACGCATCCGGATCGGATTGGGTCTAAAGCTCTTGTCTCGTGTCTTCTTGGCGTCGCTCCTCAGCTCGAATGTCCATCGACATTGCAAACTGAGAGCACTAACTAGAGTTCAATGCGCAAACCGTGGCGTCACCAGAGAACTCCGTCCGGACGGCGATCACGAGCTACGACTTCCTGTGTGCTGCACTCGCGCAGAGCTCTAGCTTGGAAAGCTCGACCACCATCATTGCCATCACTCCGAGGGACGTTGGGGACGCTTCGCATCGCTTTAGAGGGGGTGTCGCACTTATCCGGGTAGTGATCATTCGCCGGCTTTCGCAATCGAGGCCAGCCGCGAGAGTTCCTGAGCGCTGGTGGGTGCTGGACTGGTTATCAGACGCGGAGGGCGGCGGTCGACTGAGCGGCCGATCGATCCAGCGGCAGACGCGCCAGAGTGCAGTAGCCGACAGGCCTAGAGACTGACCGAGCGATGCTGAGGCGGGGAGTGCTGCGGGCCGCGGGGCTCGCGCGCCAGCGGGCGACTGCGACGGCTGCGACGCGCGGCCTAGCGCAGGCGGCGAAGGTGGCGAGCGGCGCGGCGTGCCCGGCGGCCCACGAGCACGACGACGACCGTGCGTGGAGCCTGCGGTCTGTGCGGCGGTGGAGGAGGGGCTGACGCGAGCGTGACGCGCAGGGAGCTGCTGGAAGTGCCACCACGCGACCGACTGCTGCTCGTTCTTCTGTAAGAGCTGCAACGCCATCCAGCCCGTCGTCAAGGGCGGCTGCCACTGCGACTACTTTGAGATGTTCAAGATGTGCGTGGGCGCGCGCGCTGTCGGTCGCGACGTCTGGCTGACGAATCTCGTTAATGAACGCAGCCCCAAGAACTTCAACCTCGAGCAGCGCAAGATCGAGCAGACGTACTGGAACCTACAGAAGCGCCTGCACCCGGATCTGTACGGGTCCAAGTCGGAGGTGCGTCTGCATGCCTCACTGCCACATATACGATAGAGGAGCTAGTACTGACGTGGCGGTTGTGCCAATTACAGTTCGAGAAGGAGCTGTCCGCCATGAATGCGGCCGTGATCAACGACGCGTACAAGATGCTTAAGAAACCCAACACCCGCGTCAAGTACCTGGTACGCAAGTGTGTGATCCTCTCACCAGCGGCGTGATTCTAACCATCGTTTTGTCTTCTCCATTGGCATTTCTAGTTGGCGCTGCATGGTATCGACGCACTTGGGGAGACAGCGAGTACGGCGGTGGATCCGCAGCTGCTGATGCAGACCATGGAGATTCGGTGCGTCATTGTTAATCCGCATCGTGCAAACCATGCTGGTGAAGTGACGGTTGCTTTTTGCGATAGTGAGCGCATCGACGATGCGTCATCGCTGGAGGAGCTGGACCAGATCCGCAACGAAATCTCGATGCAAATCGACTTTATCATCGACAAGCTCGGCGAGGTATACGACAGCAAGCAAGACCTGGACGCGACCAAGAAGTTTGCGGTCGAGCTCCAGTACATGGTCAAGTGTGCCGAAGAGATTGACAACAAGGAAGAGAAGCTCGAGGGGTAGTTTCCCGAGACTATGCCGCTTGGCTTTTTAACCTCAGAATGTGATGTACACGACGTGTTCTTTTCTGGGTGCCACGTTGCATTGATGCCGCTAACACGCACTGTTTACCGCCGGCCACCACGCTGGCGGACGCTCAAGTCTAGCACGGTGCCGTTGACAAAGTTGTAGTGCGCGCATGTGAGCGAGTCCTTGACAAACCCAATCGGTGCCTTGAGCTGCTGTTTGTTGACTGGCATGCCGTCAAGTTGTTTCTGTTGTTGTCACGAAAAATAAAACGAGGATTAGATCTTGAATTTCAAGCTAGATGAGAATCAACGATATGACGTACAGTTATTTGCTCCTTGACGGCTCGCAGCGTCGCCTTGATGTCCACTTCGACAATGATTGTCTGGCCCTCAAGCTTCCACTGGGCATTGTCTGGCTCACTTGGGACCTTAATCACAAGTCGAACGTTGCCCTGAGATGACAAACAGCGAGCGTGAGTCCAAGGAACGATAACTTAAAGACACTGCAAACAGTACCTTGTGAAGCGCAGCGAATTCATCTTCTGTCAGCAACGATGAGCCGTCTGTACGCTGTCGCTTAGACGCTCGCTCGCTGCTGTCCGCGTCAATACCTGGAGGTAAAGCCCCCGGCACACCTGGGGGGCCAACGCCAGGCGGCCCGTTCATTGGCATTCCTGGCGGTCCCGGCGGAACAATTCCAGGTGCCACTCCAGGAGGCCCGCCGACTCCAGGGGGGAAGGTCGGCCTTGAAGGAAAGCCAGGTGGTCCCATGGATGGAACGCCCACACCGGGTGGAAGGCCAATGCCAGGTGGAGCCCCCATAGCAGGGGGTCCTCCCATACCCATGCCAGGTAGAGCCCCAGCACCGAGCGGGGCACCCATGGCTTGGGGTGCACCAAACGGAGGTGGGATGCCTGGAGGCAGTATCCCAACTGCTGGAGGGGCACCTGGCACTCCGTACGCTCCTACAGCGCCAGGAGCAGGAACTGACGGACCACCCGGATACCCTGCTCCTACAGCCACAGTAGATACAGGGGGAGCCACTGCCGATGAGCTGTGGTCTTCGTTTTGGACTTCATCTTCCATGTTGTCATCAGTCCCCTCTTGAGCGACTGGCGCGCTCACTGGAGCACTCGTAGCCTCCCGCAGACGTGCCTCTTCCTCAGCTGATGACGAGAAAATGTCTGCGCGCTTTGTCGCAAATCGCCGCAGCGAGTCGGCAATAGCTGAGCCCGCCGCATACGAGCTCTCCTTTTGCTTTTCGAGATGGCGTTGCGTCTCCTCTCTCCATTTGGGGTTCATGAGCAAAATGCGCATGTGCTCGTTTGCTTCCGCGGTTGACACCGTCTTGCCATCTACGCTCATGAGTTGCGCAGTCTGGGGTGCAGCTGGCGCGACCTGGGGCACGTAGTCCTCGACGACCTTGATTTGAGGCTTGTCGTCGTCGTCGTCGTCGTCCATGTCCATATCGTCGCTATCCGATGCATTTGCTGCTTCCGCGTCAGCTCCTGCGGTTCCAGCATCCTGCCCTGTCTCTTCGTCGTCGAACGTAATGGTTTCCACGACGACGAAGTCATACCAATCAATTTGAGCCAGCGCCATGCGCTCTGCGTCACTCTCAGCCGCTTCCTTGGCCTTGCGCTCCTGCTCCGTCCGCACCCACTCGAGCTTGTGCACGCATCTGTCCAGCACCTGCATGCGCTCCATTCCGTCCTCTATCCTGTTTCGGACAAACCCATAGTCCGCGTAAGTTCGAGCAGCGATATGTCATGCTAAATCCAAGACGCAGCACGCACCGCTTCATTTGCTTGTCGGTCTTGGCCAGCACCAGCGCGTAGCTCTCGACGAGCGACGTGAAGTACGCGAACAACGGGTGGGTGGGCTTGAGGAAGTCGAACTGCGGGTTGCGTTGCTCGCGCGTCGCTAGTCCCGATAAAAAGGACTTGCCGCTCAGCGCCGTGTACTGCGCCGTCAGGTACATGATCTCCTGGTCGAGCCCGCTGAGCTGCGCCGGGTGCTTGATAGAGAACAGGTCGTCGTCGGGTGGCTCGAGCGCCTTCTCCTTGATCTTCTTGGCCACCTTGGCCGTTACGTCCTGCACGGCCTTCTTCTCGACCAGGACGTCTCCTGCGTGCACCGCCGGCTCGGGGGCCGCCTCGGGGGCTGCCTCGGGCGCCGCCTTGGGCGCCTCCGCCTGCTGCGCCGCCGGCCCGTCGGCCTCCGCGCCCTGCGTGGCCTCCTTCTGCTCCGCGAACTCGCGCACCTTGTGCTCGTAGTAGGCGTGGTACGGGTCTGCGTCGCGCAGGAAGGAGAACTTGGCCGACATGCGCTCGCCGATGATGCGGCTCTCGAACGCGCGCCCGTTGTTGGCCACGAACTGCGCCGTCTTGTCCACGATCGCGCGGATGTCCGGCGGCGGGAAGATAAGCCCCGTCACCTTGCCCTGCGCCGTGGCCGCCGCGCCCGCGTCGCTCGCGCCGCCCTCCGCCATGCCGATCCGCGCCCGCGCTCTGCTTGCCAGCAAGTCGAGCCTCTTGGCGTTTGTAAGGTCGCTCGCTCCCAAACAACCATCATGCTGGCCCACGATTGAGGTATACTGAGATCAAGCTTACATTTAGCAAAAACAAACTTGCAAGTGCAGACCTTCTCGATCACTCCCTCGCTCTCGGTGCACCACTTTTGCTAAGCACTCGAGCATGAAGTGCCCATACCGCCTTGGTACGTAAAGCCGGCATGGTGGAAGACCCCCTTGAGATCGTATCACGCATCAACACCATCCGAGAAAACGTTCTCCATTACGACGAAGAACATCTTGCTCCAGCTGACAAGGAGATTTTTTAATCTTAAGGCACCTGACAGTGAGTTGCATCGAATGGCTTCCGAGGAAGCGACACAGCAGCGTATTCGGTTGCGTTAGAATGTACAGGTGAAAATAACGACAGGACTTCCAGCAAAAATGAGTGCTTTGGCAGATCTGGGGCGCGTTGTCCGTGAAGCCCAGCTTATCGTAGTATCGAAACTCTCCGTTGTACGCGCTTGTTGCTACTCGCTTCTGTTCGCTGTAGAGCCCTGCTGATTCGCTCTCTTCCATCTGGAGAAACGAAAACAAAGCTGCAGCTCTGCAGCTCCACGCTCAAGTGATCTGCCGGGGATTTTGCTAAGAAGTGGAGACCGCAAGCTTTCTTGAGGAGTGCCGTTGAGGCTGACGCACTGCCTACTTACATACTGCCGGTCCAGTATGTAAATCTTTGCGCAGTGCCGAGCTGAAGTGCTCCGTCTTGCTTGAGTCGTCGTCCACGAGAGTCCCGGTAGCGCGGCTGAGTTAGTCGAGCTGGAGCACGCTTCCACACGTGGTGTGGTGCGCTCACGGCTTGCTCGCGTAGCCCCCATGAGTTGAGCAGCCGCGAGGGAGCATGACAGGGTCGGAACAATCTGCATCAATCGGCGGCTCCGTCCCTGATCAAATGGTGCATTCCGGCATGCCAGCCGCCACGGCCGGATACACATAGGCGAATTCTCCTCGAGGGGCACGCGCGCTTGAGCCTGGGAAGCTCGGCAGCCATGTGGCGCAAGCGGCGCGGGTCCTACGGCGGCGGCTCGACCCTGCGCGGGCTCGACTCTCCGTCGCGGCAGTCGTCGGGCGCGTCCACCTCGCTCACGGGCTTTCCGTCTGGCGCCGGCGGCCCGGGCGACGCGCGCAAGGCCAGAGACGAGAAAGGCGGCGGCTCCCAGCAGCAGCCGCAGCAGCCGCCGTCGCTCTTCGGACCCAGCGACGCGGCAGCGGGCGGCGCGTCGCTCGTGTTCGCGGTCGAGGTGCCCACGCCCGGCCCGCTCGGTCTCGACTTGCGCGCGCGCCACGTCGAGCGCGGGCGGCCGCAGCGCGGCGCCATGGTCAAGGGCTTCCGGCCGGTGGCCAACGGCGCGCGCGGCTACGTCGAGAGTACGGGCCGAGTCAGCGTCGGCGACATCCTCGAGGTCATCCACAAGACGCACATCGACGAGCTGCCGTTCGACCAGATCGTCAACCACGCCATGCAGCTGCAGAAAGAGCCGGCGGCCTGGCCGCTGCGACTCGAGTTTCGCCGGGAGCCAGCGGCCCAGACCAACGCTAGCGCCGCGAGCAGCGACGCCGACCGGGCGTCGACTACCTCCAGGCCGCGGCGCGGGAGCTTCTTCCGCAACTCGATGGTCAACCCCGTGCAGGACAGCACCAACTTCAACGAGAAGCTCAACTACTTCCGTGGGTTCTTTGCCAACCGCATGCCGACAGGTGGAGCGGCACCAAAGGCAATTGAAAAACCGCCGAGGGCACCGTCACATGACACAGTGGACGAAATGTACCGCGAGCTCCTGCTCAAGCGCGGTGTGCCCGACGACGTGATGGATGAACTCTTGCGGATCGAAACCACCGAGACCAAGTGGCACGTCGTGTGGTACGCGCAGCAGCACGCAAATGAAGACAATACCCAGTCAAATGCGGTCGAAGCAGGCAAATTTGCCGAGAATTTGGTGGAGCTCAACTGGGATAACAAGGGTCTCAAGGAACTGGAGGCGCTTCGCAACAAAATCACGGTGGCGTCGTCAGACTGGCTCGAGTCGTTCCTTTCCAGCTTTGGCCTCGATTATCTGACGATGAAGCTGCCGGACCCGTCTCCATTCCCACTCGAGCACTCCAAGTACGAGAAAGCAACCAAAATCTGCGAGGTGATTCTTCGCATTCTACGATCGCTGACGCACTTTACAGCTGGTGTTGAAGCCATCACGAACACGCCGGGGTTGGTGAAGCGCGTTGCACTCTGTTTCCACACAGAGAATGGCGATGTCAAAAAGTACACACTGCAACTGCTTGGAATTGTTTGTTACAACAGTGCTGCAGGCCACCAAGCGGTGATTGAAGCCTTTGACCACTACAAAGAGACCAAGGGAGAGGCTATCCGGTTCAGCTGTCTGCGCGATGCACTCAAATCGGCGCGCTACTCCCTGGTGTTCAAAGAAGATGTGCTCAGTTTCGTCAACATCATCGTCAACAAGGCGATTCGGCTCGAGGATCGACTTGCAATTCGTTCCGACTTCATGGCGCTCAAGATGGCTGGGTATTTTGAAGAGATCCGAGCGAAGTCTTTGGCCGTGCAGCAGAAGGCTTACTCAATCTCGAATCCCAATCCGAATGTGCCGTCAGCAAATGAAAAATTGTCGAGTGCAGCACCGTCTCCAGCCCTACGTGCGCAACCTTCGCATGGTGTTTCTCCCGCTCTGTCTCCAGCTGTTGGTCCCGTTCCTGATCGAAAGCTATCAAATGCGACACAATCGTTCTCGTTGGCCAGCTCCATTTCTCCGAGCATTTCTCCCGTTCCAAAGGATCCAGGAACTCCTGCTCCTTCACAGGTGAAAACCCGTCTACTAAGCTCCCCTGGATATGCGGCTCAAAGCCAATCAGTTCCAAACTTGCTTCGCGCTTCGATTGGCAGCAAAAGTGCGCCTCCTTCTCCTATCGATAGAGAACTTAAGGAACCTCCGCCTCCTCGTGAAGATGGGCGATCATCTCTCCCACCAGAAAATAAGATTGTTGGCAAGGGCAACAGCATCATCAGCAGCACTGTGACGCAGCTCCGGAATCAACTTGACAACATGGAGAAACAAATCGATGTCTTTGAGAGATTCATGGAGGACGATCGCAAAGATACTATCTTCGACGAGACGGATCTAGCTTCATCTGACAGCGTCTACAAGAAGTTGGTCGAGATGGTTTCGAGCGACCCAGAGCTGCAACCGTGTTTGTTGTCCATTCTGCAGCAACTATTATTTATTCCGGGCGATAGCGTGATTGGGAAGGAAATGTGGGCGTTGACGGAGCGCATTGTGAAGCAGATTGCTTTGCTTGCTCCTGTTGAAGAGGTGCAAAACTTTGAGCTTGGGTACGATGATCGTAAGACACTCATGAAAATGCGCGACCGATACACGAGCTTTTTGCAAAAATGTGCTGAAGAGGACCCAACATTCGAGTTCCACATTGGGCCTGTAATTTTGATCGAGAATCGTGAGCGGCAGCACAGTGACGATCTTTTGTCCGATACTGCAGACGAGACTGATGAGGAGGATGACCAGGTCGCCGCATGTGAACACCCGGATCTTGTCAAGTTTTTCAAACTTCTTAAGATGGGCATGCCGATGGAGCATGTGCAGATGAAGATGAGTAGTGAGCTCCCGGGAGTCGATATGTTAATTTTGGAGACCCCCGATAGAATTATTCCTCTTACCAAACCAGGAGCAAGCGAGGTCAGAAAGAGTGGCATTCGTGCCGAAGAGCATGGCAAGTATGCCAAATTTTTCAAGCTTAAGAAAATGGGCATGCCGCGTCCACACATTGAGCTGAAAATTTCAGCAGAGGGCTTGGACCCGGCGATGCTCGATACGCCTGATCTTCTTCTAGATGAAGAAGGCAAGGAGGTCAATGATAACGACAGTGCAGAAGCTGGCTTTGCAGGTATCCCAGTTAAAGAGCACGAAAAGTTTGCCAAATTTTTCAAGCTCATGAAGATGGGCATGCCTTTGGACCACATCAAGTTGAAAGCCTCGGCTGAAGGTCTTGACGGACATCTGCTCGAGACCCCTGATACGCTGCTTGATGAAGAAGGTAATGTATTTGTTCCATCCTCCCACTCTGTATTTGCTGGGATTCCAGTTCGCGATCATGAAAAGTTTGCCAAGTTTTTCAAATTGATGAAGATGGGTATGCCTCTGGAACATATCAAGATGAAAGCGTCGGCTGAAGGCCTGGATGGCGGTCTTCTTGATACACCGGATGCACTGCTAAACGAGGATGGTTCAAAGTATGTTCCTGGCGACGCAACCACCCCGAAGGGTACCCCTGTCAAGGAGCACGAGAAGTTTGCCAAGTTTTTCAAGCTCCTCAAAATGGGTATGCCGATCGATCATGTAAAGCTCAAGGCGTCTGGAGAGGGATTGGATGGGGAGCTGCTGCAAACCCCGGATGTCCTTGTGGACGAGGAGGGAAAGCGTATCCCTGACGACAGGCCAACTGGAACTCCAGTCAGGGACCACCCTAAATTTGCCAAATTTTTCAAACTAATGAAGATGGGCATGCCTTTGGAGCAGGTCAAGCTAAAGGCATCTGCAGAAGGATTGAACGCAAACCTTCTCGACACCCCTGAAACTCTTGTCGATGAAGGTGGGAAGGAAGTTACCGCGGAGCCTACGGGCATTCCGGTCAAAGATCACGAAAAATTTGCGAAGTTCTTTAAGCTACTGAAAATGGGGATGCCTATTGATCATGTGAAGCTGAAGGCGTCTGCAGAGGGACTCAATGCTAATCTACTTGAGACTCCAGACAAGTTGGTGGATGACGATGGCAAGGAGATCACAGCTGGAGGTGGAACTGTCAAGAAGGTCAAGGTGTCGGAGCACCCGAACTACGCGAAATACTTCAAGTTACTTAAAATGGGGATGCCTCGTCCTCAGGTAGAGCTTAAGCTGGGTGCGGAGGGGCTTGATGCAAAGCTTCTGGATACTCCGGATACCATGATTCCTGAAAATCTGTCGCAGATGGACGCACCATCGACTCCAAAGAAACCTGTTGTTGTTGCCCCGGCCAAGCCGAAGCTTCGCAATCTTTACTGGGAGCCAGTCAAGTCGGATAATGTGTCTGGTACGATTTGGGAGACATTTGCCCCAAAACAAGAAGAGCCCCCACAGGAGCAATCTCCAAAGCCGGCAGGACCGGTGAGTGTCGCGGATCTCTTTGCTGCACGCGCCGTTGATGGACCACGTCAACCAAAGATTTCTGCTCCCGCTGCACTCAATCCCAATAAGGACGAAGTGCTAACCAAGTATGTCGAGAAGTTGGCCGGAATCTTCGTCAACAAGCCGGCAAAGGCAAAGGAGGCGTCCGATGGAAAGAAAGTTGTCGCAAAGAAGCGTGCCCCAACCCGTGTTGCGTTGATTGATGTCAAACGAGCGAATAATATCGGTATCATGCTCGCACGATTCCGTCTCCCTTACGCCAAGATTCGCGATGCTGTTTTGCTGGTCGACAAAGAGATCCTCTCGATCGAAAAGGTTTCGGCTTTGATCCAGTTTGCTCCCGAGGACACAGAGATCGAGGTTGTGCGTGGGTATACGGGCGACCCGAAGCTCTTGGGTGACGCAGAGCAGTATTTCCGAGAAATGTTGTGCGTTCCTCGGCTGTCGACTCGCCTGCAAGCGGTCCACGCAACGTGGCAGTTTGACACCTACGTGGAAGAGCAGCAGAAACTCATGGACTCTGTCAAGAACGCTTGTCAAGAGCTACGTGACTGTACTGCACTTCAAGAAATTTTCAGAGTCGTGCTGTCGCTCGGAAATGCATTGAACGACGGCACT
Organism: Phytopythium chamaehyphon; assembly: GCA_023334415.1. Classification (NCBI taxonomy): domain Eukaryota; phylum Oomycota; class Peronosporomycetes; order Pythiales; family Pythiaceae; genus Phytopythium; species Phytopythium chamaehyphon. Next base: position 1,415 of record JAASGX010000655.1, on the reverse strand, counting down.
GCGCGCGGTGGCGCGACGGGTTTCCGGCTGAACATTCTTCTGAAGCTCAACCAGGTCAAGGCCAGCGACAACTCAATCACGCTACTCAACTATGTCGCCAAGGTGCTGCGCGACAAGGATCCGGGAATCCTTGAGTTTGACAAGAACCTTCCATCTATTGCTAGTGCCAGTCGGGTCACTGTTCAGGTCCTCAAGGCTGGCGAGTCCGCAGTTCGAAAGGCGGCAGCACTCATATGCGGCGAGCTTGAGGCGCATGCGAAGCTCCCACCGTCATCTTTCCCGAAGAAAGATGGAGAGGATGCGGAAGTTTCGGATCGCTTCCAGGAGGTTGTTCAGCCATTTGCAGAACGCGCAACGAAGCTATCGGAGGAGATCACATCTGAGCTCGAGGGCATGACGAAGCGATTTGAAGATACAGTGGCATTCTTTGGCGAGGATCCATCAAGCCCCGAGTCCGGTCCCGATTCGTTCTTCTCTATCTTCTATTCATTCGCTAAAGTGCTCCAGTCAGCCGATCGTGACAATGAGCGCAAACGCATTGCCGAGGAGCGGCGCATTCGCCGTGAGGAAGAGACGAAGAAGCGCTTGGAGGCGCTCAAAAACAAGAAAAAGAACACGAGCTTAGCGTCTCTGAAGGCTGGCGACGTGGACGACATCGTCATGAAGATCCGTGCAAAGCGCGTAGAGGAAAAACGCAAAGAGCTTCGTGACCAGCCGGCACCAACACCACCGACCTCATCTCGCGGCGGGGCTGTCGTCACGAGTCCCCGGTTACAGGCGCTAAGTGCGAAAGCGATTCCGGACGTCACGCAACCGCTTGTGTCCCTGTAGCGACCTCAGTGTGAATAATCTGTGCTTGAGTTGACAATGTAGGTTGGCAAAAATTTTAAACCATTTAATGGTGTTGACCGTCCTCCAGTTACTCAAATGATGCCGAGCACTCGAAGGCGGCTCTCATACTCGGTCTGGCCAATGTAGCAACCAATGAGTGAGCGCTCTCCGCCATTGAAGGCGTGGCGCCCGTGCATGACGCGCTGGTTGTCCACGACGATCATTTCGCCCACACGCAGTTTGGTCTCTACTTCCATCTCGTCGCGGCGCATAATCTCTAGCAGCTTGCGGTGTGCGCGGTAAAACGTGCCAACGTCCTCAAACGACAGGTGCGTTAGTGGCGCGCGGTCATAGTCATTGTGTCGGAATTGCGTGATGTTGCCACGGTAATCGACGTGCAAGATGGGCTCCATCGTAGCCAAGTGCGCATCGTTGTCGTACGTCTGGTAGTGCAGCGGCGTCTTTGCGAGGAAAGCGAACGCCTCCGGATCCTCGCGCTTCAGCGTCTCGGCCACAAAGAACGAATCCATGTAGCGGCTCTCACCGCCCTCTCCAGCTTGTGCGATGCAGTTGAAGATCTGAAG
>JAASGX010000654.1:0-16343 GCA_023334415.1 Phytopythium chamaehyphon | reverse complement strand
TGCGAGACCTCGATTACAGCGACCACGGTGACGTCGGATGTTACGCTTGCTCTGTTGACTGGCACGGATATCCCCACGGCTACCCGCGAACGTGCTCTTCGGGCCGAGGCCGATGCTACTGTCGCTGCGTCTTCATGCGCCTGCAAGGGCACCGTTCGCCCGTGCATCTTCTTCCACGGTCTTGGGCAGGAGACTGAGACCGGTCTGCAAACGTCCTCGGACTACTTTGGCTCAACTGCGTCTGCGTGCTGCTCGTCTGTCAAGTACGCCGTTCTCAACACCGTCGACTACGCATGGACCAGCACCACTCTACAACAGAAGGTCTGCGACTACGCCATCTCCATGAGCAGTTCCAGCAGTGCCTCGACCAAGACGATCGCCAACACAATTATCGTGACGCACTCGATGGGTGGCTTGATGGTTGGTGGTGCTCTCGCGAATGGCTTGTGCAAGTTCGCGTCCACTACATCGTGGGTGAGTCTGAGTGCTCCGATGACTGGCAGCATGGGCTCGGACTACCTTCAGGGTGCCTGTGCTGGGACCTCGAACGGGTTTGTCAGCGCCGTCGCGAACCTGATTGGCAGGTGCCCTGCGAACACCGCCACTCTTTCACTTGCATACCAAGGAGGGTCATACAGCACTTCGACGCTGAACGCGGCTTATGTGAAGGCCCAGACCGCGTTCCAGACATACGTGACCGCGGCCTTGTGTAGCGACAACTACTCGGGTCTCCTCTCAACGGACCAGGTCGTCTACAAGCTCGCAGGGTCGGTGATCCCACACAAGTCGAGTGCGAACGACGGCATCGTCGAGTACTTGAGCTGCAGAGGTGGCTTGTCGACCTCCAAGTTCGGCAACACGTACTCGAGCGGCTTCTACGTCACGGGACTGAACCACGCCGACTCGGCGTTCAAGCACGGCGACGCACTCATCAACACCTCGCAGATGCCCGTCAAGTGGTTTGAGTGCCTTCTCTAGGCTGTTAGTTGTGTTCCCATCGCAGCATGTAGGCGTATAAGCTGTAAGGTTTTCGTTTGGCCAAACTGTTCACTTCAAATGTCCACAAGCTCTTCCCGTTCATGCCACTCTGCAAATCCAATTCGGTGGGGAATGCCACTGTCATTTGACACGTCACTGCGGTCCGAGCCAATGCAGCGCCACCGTCACGTTCGATTGACATGACACCGAGACTTGGCTGGTCTCCATTTGCCGTGCCAACGACACGTCCGACGACTAGCCATCACGCCGAGCTCTGATAACGCGGAGCAAAAAGGGCCTAGGTGTCAAGGAAAACGCTGGTCGATTCACAAAGAGGAGGCAGATTCGCCACCTTTGTGCGTGTTTGGCATGCACTGGACATCTCAATTTGCAAGCCAAAGCCCCTGCAGTGTGACTGTTTCCCACTCTGATGCCCTGCTGTTGCTGTGATGCCATCTTCATGCTGGTCTAGAAGATGGGAGACTGGCAACGATGCCTCCAAGATCGCTGGCGAGGTTTACTCTACATCTTTCCCCAGCACTTTCATCACGACAGGCTAGAGGACTGGCTCACCGAGCTTTCACGTTGGCATTTTCCGATTCTCCCAGAGTTCGGAAAGCGATCGAACAGCACCACCTAGACACCATGCCGCCTGTGCGCGATGTTGAGGCCCAAGGTTACAAGACCGACCGCTTGAAGACTGCGACGCACACTAGGCGATTTCTAGGACGACGTGAATTTGCTCTGGTCACCACCCTCGTGCTATCGGCGGCGGCTGCCCTCTGTCTGCTCCAAGGCACCGAGATCCGCGAGCACATCGACGCTCATGCCACCAAGCACCGCATCCTTCGTGAGCTCCAGACGCTCTCGTCGCTGCGACTGCACTTTGTGCTCAAACGCAGCTCCATGTATGTGCACGGCGAGTCCGAGTTCGATGTGTTTGTGAACCCGATCGTGGCCTCGAACGGCAGCGTCTCGTTTGAAGGCATCTCATCGTTCACAGAAGGCGAGAACCTCTACAAGTACCTGCTTGTCGACGGAACAGCGTATGCGGTGACTCAGTCAACCACCGACGCATCGAATATTTCTGCAATTTGCTTGCCGTCGAGCGATGTTCCGCTCATTGATGATGTCCTCGTCGCTATCAACGACGCGGCAGCCGTGACAAGCAGCACCACTGTCAGCGACTCTACTATCACAACCGAGTGTGCTGATGGGACTTTGTACCAGCTTTCGTTCTCAGACGACGACTTCCTGCTGTGCTCGACGCTCGATGGATCCTCGTCGACCGGATTCAAGATCTACGGATCGGACCTCAACATTGAAGTCTACTACACCTCCAGCGTAACGACTGTGATGGCCCCCGCTCTTTCGGATAGCTCCACATGCGAGAAAGTAAGCACGGGAACGAGTGTCGAGGCATCATCGACAACAACTGCTTTGCTCTCCGGTGCACGGCGTATGCTGACAGAACAGGCAGCCGAAGTGTCGATGGCATCGTCGAGTTGCACGTGCAAGGGCGTGAAGCGGCCGTGCGTGTTTTACCATGGCTTTGGATCCACGAATGAGCTCGGACTCGTAGACACGTCTCCCACAACGTACTTTGGCGACATTATCCAGGAACATGCACCGTGCTGCTCGTCTATCCAATACGCTGTTTTCAACACTCGGGACCACGGGTGGACGGAAGACGCCTTGCAAGAAAAGACGTGCAACGCTGCACTAGCAGTGAGCTCCTCCAGCGACAACTCGACGCGCACGATCAAGGATACTATCATCGTGGCTCACTCGATGGGAAACTTGATGCTCGCTGGGGCAATCGCTTCGGGCAAGTGCTCACTTGACTCGTCGTCGTCGTGGATCGCTGCGAGCGGTCCGTTCAAAGGCAGCATGGGCTCCAACTTTCTCCAGGACGCGTGCACGGGATCGTTGACCGGCGTTGTGTCGTCTGTGCTGGACCTCCTCGGAAATTGCCCAGCTGATGCCGCTCTCGCTGCCCTTCCGTACGAAGGAACCACCTACAGCACGACAACTGAAAACGCGCAGTACGCAGCCGCACAGGCCGTATACTCCAAACACGTGACCGCCGCTCTTTGCAGCGACGGGTACTCTGGGCTGCTCTCGTGGTACCAGCCAGTGTTCCTACTCGCTGGGTCTGTGATCCCGCACAAGTCGAGCGAGAACGACGGCCTCGTGGAGTTCCAGAGCTGCGCGGCCGGACTTGACTCGTCCTCGTTCGGCAGCTCGTACGAGAGCGCCAACTACGTCTCGGGGCTCAACCACATCGACACGACCTTCCGGTACGGCGACGGCCTCTTCAGCAACAACAAGAAGCCGGTCAAGTGGTTCGAGTGCCTCCTGTAGATCGAATGTAGCTAGCGTGTAAATCGCAATGCGCATGTTGTGGTTTCACCAACACTCCTCTCCAAAGTTGCCTTTGTGTATCCAACCCACAATACCGTCCACGCACGATTTATAGATCCACTCATCATTTTCTCCCTTAAGCGCCAACTTGATCTCACTATAGGCTGTGGGTTCATGATGGCGGCGGCAGATGCGGACGAGCTGGTGCCGTTCTGCACGTCCGCGGGCGGCGCGGAGCCCGATCTGCGGCTTCGCGGCGCGGGCATCGACCTGCTTGAGGGCGCGCGGCTCTCATCCCGGAAAATTGCGGTCCTGGGCGTGCTGCAGGTCGAAAATGAGAGCGACAGGCGCTTCGAGGGCGAGCGCGGGCTGTACCTGACCAAGAGCGCCGTAGGCGTGGCCGAGGCGGACGCCGCGGCGCTCATCTGCGTTCTCAGGGGCGTTAATCTGCGAGCCGAGCCGTTCTGGGGCTCGCTGCTCGCTTTGTTGGCCTCGCACGTGTTTATCGCTGCTCATGGGCCGGTTTCCGCTGCAAGACTGGCGGATTTGAGCTTCCTGGGCGAGTTTTCCAAGATTCAGGTGCTTGGAGAAGGTGTTGGGGAGGAGGAGAATGCTGGGCTGCTGCAGAAGTTCGTCCCGAGGGTGACCTGGGTCGCCCTGGACCTCAAGATCAAGGAGATGGAGGGCTGCGAGTCCCCGGCCAAGTACTTTGAGCACAGGCTCGCGGCCTTCGCGGCGACGATCAGCAGCGCTACAGAGGACGTTGAGGCCCAGCAGAGCGCGCTGCTGCTGACGTCGCTGGCCAAGAATAGGGACTGCATCGTGGTCAAGAGCAATACGCTGCGGACGCCAGAGAGCTTTGACACGCCGCAGGCGTACACTTCGGCCAAGGTCGTCTCGCACGCCACCGAGAGCAGCGCCGGGCTTCAGCCAAAGGCGTTCTTCGGTCGGTTCCTGGATGGAAGTCAGCTGCTTCACCTCACGCGGTCGCTCGCGCACGCGATTGGGCTCGGGCTGGCGCGGAACTCGCCGCTGGTGCTCAAGCGGCTCGTGGCGAACGTGCTCTCCAACTACTGGAAACTCCTGGTTGCGTCAGCGTACGAAAAGTACTGCGACGAGATGCATGCACGCCTCACTGTGTACGAGCACGAGCCGATCACGGGGGAGTACCTCATTGATGTGACGGAGCGCAAACTGAACAAAGTGCGGGCGAATGAAAACCAAGCTTCTGGAAGTGTCGTCAACGCTGGCCAAGGGAACTTCTCTGTATTTGACGAATTTGGCAACTTGAAGCGCCAGACGCAAACCTCTGCAGACTCGGATCCAGCAAATCCAGCATCGAGCACGCCAGCCCCTTCGCTCAATACCGGACTTTTTAGCTTTTTGAAGAACCGCGCTGGCCGGGCATTTACCAAGCAGTTTTCACTGTTTCCACCAACACCGCCGGGTCGTAAAAAATCGAATCCAGCAGGCTCAGCGGAGCTTGGGTTTATCGCTGAGGACGGCGATTCCGATGAGGATGAGGATGATGGCATCGTTTTGACCTCTCGGAAGTTTACAATCCCGGTCGAGACTCCCGACGAGACACTTGCCAAGGCTACATCCAAGATTAAGAGCTACTCTGTTCCGCTGGAGTATGTAAACACTCCGAGTGAAGCTATGCCAGTAGACTCCGGCACACTTGACCGTATTCATTCGGAAGCATGGGCAAAGGCTATGAAACTGCTGACGCCATTCCTCGTCGATTTGAGGTGTCCGTCAACCTATGTCATTGCCGCCGAGCTGAGCTGTCCTTTGGATTTCAATCGCGGCACGAAGAAGCTCCGTGAGCGTATAAACAAAGTACGAGGACGGTTCGAACGAGCCAATGATGTGGGATCAGCGATTTTCTGCGCCGAACTGTTGAAGTACCTGCACTCTGTTGTGATTCGTAAAAGTGAGACAGATAACGAGGCGGCACAACAGCGAGAGCTACGCAGGGCAAAAGGGGCTCCTGGAGGCGCTCCCCCTCTAAACAAGCTTCCTCTTCAGCTTCTGACATACAAGGCGAACTTGGAGGCGATGGTGTCCCAGTATAATTTCATCGCCCGCGGACCGAATGCGACAAAAATTTTGATTGGATTCTTCCAAGGACCTGTCCGTCAGCGCCTACTACGCCTCGCACAGTACGAATATGACCGTTTTGCCCTTGCGTGTGATGAGAAACTGGAAGCCGTCACAGGTCTTGAGGATTCGCTGAGTGACAAGCAACGTCAAGTCTCTCAGATCACAAACACGACCGCAGAGTGGAGCCGACAGGAGGCCGAGGCTATTGCGGATGTCGAGAGAGCGAACAACGAGCTAGCGAACAAGCTGCGTGCTGAAATCGAAACTGCCGCTGGTCGCGTAGAGCGTGCGCTCGAGGAGCAGCAAGCGCTGTACCAGAGCACAATGCATGCCACACGCCGCACTATCAATACGATTGATAAGGTCGCCGAGAAGAGCCGTGTGGTGTCGGGATACCTAGAACGATACGAGAAGGGCCACATGTTCTCGAAGAGTTGGCGCCAGTACTATTATGTGCTGGATCACGCGACGTTGACATGCTATCAGTCCAAGAGCGCGCACGAGGAACGCGGTGCGCCGTTTGAGAGACCTATCGTGCTTTCAGGGTATCGCGTGGAGCGAAGCCGCACGGACGACCTCAAAATCAAGTTGCTGCCACCTGAGGCTGGTCGCGCCGGCATGCTTCGATTCCGCGCCCCAGCAAGCGTGGGTCGCGAAACGTGGCTGAAGCGCTTTGTGGATGCAACGCAGCTATCAGCGCGATAAAATGTCATGAAGAAGGTGAATACAGCCAGTATCGGCTCTTGTGTGATGTGCTAAAATCAAAAAGATCACGTTTGTCCTCTGTGTTATTGCAAGTTCCACCGCAGCGGCTGACCCAGCGACGCGAGAAATGGGTCTTCGTTGGTTTTGAAAGGCTCATCCGACTTGAACCACGGTCGCTCTAGCACACCTGGCCTCTCTGTCGGTTGCGCACCAGCGTCGCCCTGCCTTTCCTCGCTGCAACCTGCTTTTGTCTCCTCAGCTTTTGGCCGCCACCCACCCGCGAACGAAAACAACGGATTGCTCGGCCCATCGATCAGAAACTTGTGCATGAGCGCCTAAGGTGTTTGTCAGAAACACAACTAACAATTGAGGGGACATCTACGTATCTTCACCTCTCGCGCGGTCGGCCGATGCTTTGGGTTGAGCGAGAGTAGCTTGTCCAGCAGGTCGACAGCACTTGGGGGTGCGTCCGGGAACAGCTTCTCAAGCGAAAGTGGCTCGTACTCTGGAAAGCACACCTTGCCGTAGTCTGGTAGCTCCTTGACCTCCTACAGCAGCTCACAATCGTCATCATAATACTCGAATCCAAAGCAGACGAAGATACACAAACACACGGGCCAGTCTCGCTCGGGTTGCCCACGCACTTGGATCACTCGTTGGAGCTGATCAAGGTCATTAGCCCCCGGAAAGAGCGGCACAGACGTCAATAGCTCAGCGAGGATGGCTCCAACGCCCCACATGTCGACTCCTGTATCATAGTGGCGTGCACCAAGCAGCAGCTCCGGTGCGCGGTACCACCTCGTGGCCACCTGATGCGAGAGCTTGGGCTGCCAGACCGTCGCGAGCCCAAAGTCACTCAGCTTAAGCTCTCCTCGCGCCGACACGAGCACATTTCCCGGCTTAAGATCCTGCATATCGATCGGTTAGTAGCTAAAAAAGCTAGTAAATTGTGCATGGACACGAACACGGTGGAGGATGCCGTGCTCGTGACAGTGAGCGAGTGCCAGCAGCAGCATCCGGAGCAGCCCACGTGCGTCAGCCAGCGTCACAGGATCTTCGCGTCTCCTCAAGATCTTCAAACCCTCATGTTATCACTCCATCATGAAAAACCCTTTCTCCATGATGAAGAACCTCACCGTGAAGAGGTCGCAGGGCACGAACTCGAGCACTAGTGCAACGCTCGAGCCGTCTGGCACCACGTCCAGCAGCTCCACGATCTGCTCATGGGCGTTTGTTACCAGTGTCATGAAGCTTCAAATGAAGAATTCGCACATTTGGGTGGCGGAGCTGACGCAAAGCCTCGAGTTCTTGGAAAAGCGTGGCCGGCAGCACGCGCAGCGAGTCGTCAGGCGGCACTCGCAGGCGTTTGGCAGCTGCGATGAGCCCCGAGCAGCGCTCGCGGACGCGGAAGACCTCGCCGAACGCTCCCTGGCCGATGCGGTTGAGCACTTCGTAGCTGTCGTCGAGTGGCATTTTCGGGTTTTGTGAAGCGACGCAAGATAGTGGGAATGAAAATGGACAACACGACAAAATGCGCAGAGAGTCTTAGGAATGATTATGCAGGAACCCCGTTGAGGCCAAATGCAGCCGCGATGGTCGCGGTCACCGCTGGGAGGAGGCAAGCCAACCTCGCTAGTGGTTGTTCTTCCAGACCAAATACCGCGTGTCGCCGAGCTTGCGCGGACTCAGCTTGTGCTTGGCAAAGAACAGGATCGCCAGCACCATGCAGAGCGCGCCCACGACGATGTAAGCGATGCCTAGGAACGGGTTGCGGCCGCCGAACCACGACGTCGTCGAGATCACAAGCGACTTCTTGCCGTCGAACGTGTTGACCACGAAGTCTGGCAGAGAGGCGCATACACGGTCAGCATATGTAAAGGCATTCATAGTGCTACAGATGGCGAACGTACTGCTCGAAACGAGGAACTGGAGCTTGGTGCCCGCAGGCAGGTCCGTCTCGATGCGGCCGTAGAGCTTGCGGAAACTCGGCAGGCCAGCAGTGCGCATCCACACGATGAAGTGCTCGTCCTGCACGCCGTAGGCCGGGGCATCCGACGTCCAGGCTGTCACGTTCGCGATCGCGGGCTGGCCGGTGTACATGGGGATGATGAAGCGGTAGCGCGGATTTTGCCACAGGTAGAGACTCGTGTCGACGAGGTCCTCCTCGGCGATGTTCTTGAACTTGGTCTCAATGTCCGACTTCCACGCAATGTCCGTCTGGTTCAGCAGGTCCACGACCTTTGTAGAGCTGTCGGCGTACGAGTCGTCCTGGTAGTACGTCGAGCCGTCGGCCGTGATGCTGTTGATCCAGAAGATGTCTGCATGCACACGAACAAACAAACGCTTGAGCATTATGCAGATATAGAAACCAACCAAACACCTGGGCGTACCGTTGAACAGACTGTTGGCGATGAGCCCGCACGGGTTGAGCGCGTAGGTGGTGTCCGAGTCGTCGCTGATGGGCTCGTCCGAGGTCGAGTTCCACTTGGTCGTGTTCGAGATATCCGTGAGCGGGGAGCAGTCGCTGGTACTAGCAGACGCGTCTCCGCGGAGCTGCGCGTCGCTGCGCGACTGCACGTAGCGGCGGTGGTTCTGGTAAAAGTTGTCGAGCTGGTAGTAGACGTACACGGGTGCCGCCATGTCCTTCTCGATCTCGAACGTGATGAGGCAGCCGTGGGTCGACACGTTGAACTGGTCTCCGTCTCCTTCCTCGTCCAGGAAGCACCCGCTGCCGAGCTGCTCCACGTTCGACGCCGACGTGTTGGTGTTCTGCCCGTCATACTGCACCGAGTACTCGACCACCTAGTCGATCCATCGATCCATCACCATAGCTAGTCAGCTTCATGAATATAAGGCCTTCATAGACTCGGGGCTCACGTCTTCCGAGGCCGTGTGCAGGATGATGCCGATGGGGATGAAGATGAGGCCGACGACCGCGAAGGTGCCGATGACCCAGTTGGGCGTCAGGATGGGCTGCCACGCCTTGAGCTTCTGCTGCTTGAACGGCGTGTCTTCCCATAGCAAAAGCCCAGCGTTAATCCCCCATACTCCCCCACTAAAACCCCATGAGAAAGGCAGTTTTACCCTCGGGCTTCCTCGACTTTTCCTCCATGACGACGAGGCTGGAAATGCTGCGCTGGGGGCGGCGAGACGCGCGCTTTCAGCCGGACACAGCTGCGCGGGGCCTGCGGCGCTGGGGATCGCGCTCTGGCGGCGAGCAGCGAGCGCTTCCGCGGGGGGTTTCGCCTCGAGCTCTCGGGGCTGCTGACGCTAATGCGGCCCTTTCGCCCGGTCGAGAGCGGCTATTTCGGCCGCCGCAATCACGATTCTCGGGGAACTGACTCGCGAGATGTATGTTTGGGCGCGGCGATTGGCGGAAATTGGCAGATTTCGGACGTTTGATTGGCTGGATGGATTGTAAACTGTGTATTCTTATACAAGCGACGTATAAATTGATATGCGACATACCACTGTGGGTCAAGCCATTGTCAACATGGATTTTTTTGGGCGCCTCGACATTGTGGTGGAGGTTGCTGCCTGGTTGACGCTCTTAGTAGGAGCAACTCAAGTGTTGAAATGATGAAATGGAGACTTTCTCCAAAAGTGTGGATGGCCACCGACCGTTTTTGTCGGAAATTCGAGTTGTATCCGAGTTGTGCACTTACGATCCACAACTCGACCAAGGGAAGGTCGGGGATCGACATCTCAAGCGTGAGTGCCCATTTATCCGGGTTCGGCTCTTTGATCAACTGGTTTGGACGAAGAATCCATTTGCCAAAGCCTGACATCCACTTATGTGCACCATTGCCATCAAACTCCAAAAGTTCACCTCCGTTAAATTGCCGACTGCGGGTCTCTGAATATTGGGAAGTTTTCCGCGTAGGTTTTCAGTTCATCAATGCGACTCTGGGTCTGGTTGACGGATCGAGTGCGATGACTGTTGAGCCATCAATCCGTGATGACAAGCGCTGAATGCGATTCCAGGGCAGTTCGTGCACTTTCGATAGTAGTCTTCAGTGTTCCTCGAATATTGACTTTGGTGCATATCGGTGAAGAATTTCATAACGGCAACAGTCGACTCGCTCGGCGAATGTTCCGTTTCCAATTTTGCCCGCCCCATTGGTAGCTGCTTCCCATTTAACACCTTGAGCAGCTCGCTTCGCATGCTCGTCCACAATTGTGCTGATTTCGGTCCTCTCCGCTCGATTGTGATTGCCCACTAACAACCTGAGATTCCATAGACTAGCATTAAGCGATGGAAGCACATTTTCCTATTACTATACTTCGTAGTAGCACAGGATGCAATCGAGATCGCTAGATGGATACGGATTCTTGCCCGGTTTCTTTCATGCGCATCTACCACATATCGAAGCTACCACATATCGAAGCTGGTGACAGCGCTGAGGCACCGTGTCTGAAGCACTCAACTAAAACAAGCCGATAGTAGAGCTGGAGGTCATCGAAGATAGTCAATGGATCATGTCAGCGTTCAACGGGAGGGCCCGCGGAGAATCAACTCCCTCGATAAGACCAAATCAAGTCTCTTATGAGGGGTTATGCAGCTATCAGTTGGACTCATGTCAAACGCCACCTCATTACGGCAGCATAGGTTCGAGGCTACAACTATGTAATGACCAGGAACAACAGGCACAACTGCAAATGCCGTTAGATGCAGCTGTGTATGGAGTCGACTGAGCGATAGATTTCATTTTCCAACACCGTATTTGAAGCACTTTGGTACTGACCCGTGAGGATCTCCGGTCAACAGCTTCTAGGCGCAAAAAAAACTTAGACCGAATTCAGCTATTTTTCTTCACTTCCACTCAAAATGCTATTGGATTTGAAGTCTTCAATTGCATACCACGTGCGTTTCGGAAATTCTCCGCGAGATCTAAGACAGACACAATCGAAGGCAAAATACGGCGTGCCAATGTGTCAATCGGCAAACACAGTGCGGGAATGACTCAGGTATGATAGAACCAAACTCAAAGATATCGTTCAAAAATGTCCATGTCCACTTGCCGCAGAAATCGAAAGTTGTCAACTCATTCTTGTCATCAGGCTCAAGAGTTGCTACAAAATAGCATTGAGATTGCCCTGCTTCACAGCATTTCCATTGCCTTTCGTTGAATGTACCTCAAGTGACGACGCAATAAGCACTTTCCTGTTCTTGCAACTAGATTCTCCAAACTTGCTCTTCTTTCACCTGGCGTATTCGTGATGGACCTGACAACGTCGCAGTATTTGGTCGATGGAGCATGGAGCAATATTACCCGCTCTTCTGACTCATGTGTCCGCACCAAAGCGAATCACTGGAGTGGGTAGAGACATATGACATGGCCCATCTCAGGCCTGCAAATGCAACGAATCGATCGGATCAAACAGCACTGATCTATACTGCCGCAGTGTAAATTAATGCTTTTCGTCAAGACTCTTTTCTGGCGTTCACTCCAGCACCGAGCATTACAAAGTGCTGCACAATATTTTTGACCGCTGACCACCTGGGTCCGTGCAGGCATAGCCATTGCTGGCTGGTGTTTTTACTCTACGCTCGATAATCATACCCACATCCGCTTGCTTGCGCACTGGATCCATATCCATCAGTGTCATGCCGGGGGGATTCCTTCGCGCCTGGAGCGATCCAAAAGCTGCCCGCAACTGAGATGGCTTCACATTCAACACGGAACCGTGTCCCTGCTATCCCTCATCACTCGTCCCGAAAAGAGATAAAAACGCCTTTTTGTATGCACGCCGTCCCTCGTCTAGGGACACCTGATCAAAGATCAATCAGCCAACACCCGACTCAGCTGAGCTCCATTCCGCATCAAGAAGGCTTTCCCTCCTCACTCCTCCGCGAGAAAGGCCGCCGCGAGGGGAAATCCTAGCTCTTGACGGCTCGCCATGGGCGTGTTCAACGCGGTGGCGCTGGCGGCCGAGGCCTCGGTGCTCGCGTGGTACGCGGGCGTGCCGCTGTACTACGGCCAGGGCTCGCTGCTTCGCGACGACCTGCGCTCGATTTCGCACCCGAAGCAGTCGCTGGCGGCGCTCGCGGCGCTCTCGCTCTTCCGGCTCGCGTGGTTCACGTACATCCGGCAGCGCAACAAGCGCGTGCCGTCCTCGCGCTTCTTCGTCTTCTGCGTGTCGCTGGTCGAGGGCGTCGTCATGGCGCTGGCCTCGCTGCAGCCGCTCGTCTTCTGGCGCGACCGCCGTACTTTCTCGCGCCTGCGCGCCGTGCCCTGGGGCGCTAGCTTCGTCTACGCGCTCTGGGGGCTCGCCATGCTTAGCGCCGTGCTCCAGCTCTGGTACATCCTGCAGCTCAACAAGAGCCGCGGCAAGCTCGCCGACGACCGGCTCATCAGCGACGTGCTCAGCGAGCAGGACGCCAAGCGCGCCAGGTGGCGCACCAAGTGGGACTCGCTCGTCAAGCAGTTCCGCCGCAAGGCCACCGACCCGACCTTCGAGGCCATGGTGCGCCTATACGCCCACCGCGACAGTGCGTTTCGTATATGCGTTCGGTCTTGCAGGAAGGAGGATCTCCAGCTAACCAACTGACTTACGGTGGCAGGTGCCATCGACCGGCTCACGGTCGCGGCCGAGCGGCACCCGGACGAGTTCGAGTTCTACCAGCCGCAGCTCACGACATTCTTGCTGCTCGGCGTCTTCGTGCAGTCGCCGCAGCTCTGCCGGCTTTTGCTTGAAAAGTGCAGCGCGTAGGGGCTATGGATGGCTTGACCTGCTCTGTATTGGACTCGTACTAACCTTTTTCTTGCCGTGCTTTGGAACACCAGGTCTCACGTGTTTGCGCACAGAATGCTGTGGTATCTGCAGTCGTACTGCCTGTGGAACCCGTCGTTCCGCACGGACGAGGCCACGCGCCAGGTTCACGTGCTGATCGGGGAGGTCTGCGAGCGCGGCGCCGATCCCGCACGAGCCATAGAGCGTCCGGTGCTGTCCCCCCACGCGGGATCCAATGCTAGCGGCGCTCACTCCAACGTGGACGAGGAGCACTCTACGCTGCGCCGCGACTGGACCGCGCGGGTATCTGCCTCCACGACAGCTAATGAAGTTGACTGTCTGTTGCCCCCGGCGGCTAAGGACGATCACTATGCTACTTTCTACAAGCAGGTGGCCGCCATCGATTACGCGGAGCGCGGCGTGGCGGCCGACCCGTTTGAGCTGGAGACGGCTTTTCTCGGCGCGCTAGCAAATCTCTCGTCGAACCTGCGTGCCGTTGCAATGGCTCGGCGGAATGAAATGGTACGATTGGGAGTGCTCACCACTCGATTTTTCCTGGATCTGACCGAGTCTCAATTTATACAGCTTCAAAAGTGGCTTGGCGATCTCGAAGTTCAATTCTTCCCATCGAACTCTCTTTACTTGCCTGTGGGCAACCCTTACCACCGGATCAAGCGCCTTCATATCTCTGAAAGCTTTACATTCTCCACTCGAGTACGTCTAGTGCATTCTTGGGTGTGCACTTATCTGTATCTGACCCCTATGAATGTGTCCACAACAGGAACGCGTGCCATACCTGCTGTGTTTGGAGGTCGTTGACTACCCGCCGCCAGACGGTGCGAGGTCAGCGCACCAAAAGCGCCGCAGCAGTAGCGTCTCCTACGCTCGGCGATTTACGCTGACAATGTTCGACAAACCCACACTGAGCGAGGCTGGCATCATGCCATCTGAACGAACACCGCTGGTATCGCCTGATGCTGCTGCGCTTGGATTTTGGAGCGAGTCAAAGCCTCCGAGCAGTCCGACTCGCCTTCGCTCATTCTCGCATCACATTTCAATGTCGCAGCCGGCTGAGATTCTTCATGGTATCATCGACACTCTAAAGCGCAAGGGCCCCGGTGGCGGCAAACAGTCGAGCACAGGCAGCACCACTGACGCAACGCACGAGGCCCTCCTTCCAAACGGTAAAGGCATGAGTGTCGATGACTTATCTATTCGCTCGTACCATTGGGATGGCGAGCGAAGCCGGTCGCAGCCATTCATAAAATCGCCAGTATTGACCAAGGACGCAGTTAGTATCGATTCTGCTGTTGCTCGACTTAACGCGCAGGCTCGTGAGAGAGGTACCGAGGCTGTGGTACTTGCTGATGCGGCAGCCCGGGCGTCTCGAAATGCGCATGGTGTTGGAGCCGCAGAAATGGACGATAGCGGAGCATGGTCTCCTCGTTCCGATACAATTTTGTCGCCTCAATCGGTGGGGTCGGCGTATTCTCCACCGTCACTTGCTCGATTCGATAGTACAGACAGATTTCTCCAGGATATGATGGAGCGCGATTCGAAGCTTGACGACGACGACGACGCTAACGGCAACAGCCAGACACTCTTGGCCCCAGAGAGCCAGCGACGCGGTAGCGATCTACCGTGTGTCATTTTCAAGGAGCGATGGGCTGAGAAAGAGCGTCGTGTGCAAGCGACGTCGCCGTATGGTCATCTGCACGGGTGGCGATTGCTTCCTGTGATTGTCAAGAGCGACGATGACCTGCGCCAGGAGCAGCTTGCCTCGCAGTTGATCAGACAATTCTCGAAGGTGTTTGAAGAGTTTCAAGTCCCCGTATTCTTGCGCCCGTACGACGTAGTGGCGATCACATCGACGTCAGGTCTTGTGGAGGCGATCCCGGACACGATTTCGATCGATTCTTTGAAGCGCAACGACCGTGAATTCACAACGCTGTTGGACTTTTTCACTCGCCACTTTGGTGATCCGTCGTCATCGGCCTTCAAGGACGCGCGCGCCAATTTTGTGAGATCGATGGCTGCGTACTCGATTGTGTGTTATCTGCTCCAGGTCAAGGATCGCCACAACGGCAACATTTTGCTTGACGCTGAGGGTCATATTATCCATATTGATTTTGGCTTCTTCCTGTCCAACAACCCGGGCAACATGGCGTTCGAGCAGGCTCCGTTCAAGCTGACGCAGGAGTTTGTAGAGCTTATGGGCGGCCCACGCTCGGCCGCATTCCGTCGCTTCCGCTCGCTGTGCGTTCGGTCTTTCCTCGTGGCACGCAAGTACCGCCACCGCTTTATCTTATTGGTTGAGATGATGTTGCATGGCAATGAGCACTTGCCGTGCTTTGGCGGAGACCCGAAGGGCGCAGTCAAGAAGCTGGCGGCGCGGTTCCAACCCGACCTGGACATCAACTCGTGCGAGGACTTTGTGCATTCGTTAATTGACGCATCGCTCGACAACTGGCGTACGAATTGGTACGATCGGTACCAGCGGTGGATCGTGGGCGTATTCTAGAAACCATGTTCTAGGTAGTCGTTTTTGATGCATATTGCTAAGGCCGCGGCGACCGGGCAGCGCGGTATAAATGCACGGCGATCGCCAGCCTTCCATGCAAAGTGTTGTGTGGGTGCGGTGAAGTTGGTTGGTTGCACAAACACCTCAAGGGATCATCTAGCTGTGGACAGATGGGAAGCCGAGGTGTTTAGATGAATTCGATCGTTGAACTGGATCGCGGCAATTGCACTCCACGTTGGCATTAGACTAAAATCGCCCTTTTTCTAGTTGAACCGATCGGGTGAGAGCCGTGGTTGACCAACGGCTTGACCAATCGATGAGCGAGGCCCAAGCGAGTCAAAAGATCATGAAGCGCCGTGGCGAGGTTACGAGCCGTCATTGGGAGAGACCGTCGATGGGAAGCTGAGCTGTCACGATTTGTCAGAGCAGATTAACAGCGCGAGTATTGTACACAGCTAGTACAATACACGTTGTCGCCCTGTAATTGTACTCTTGACTGTCGTGCATGGAGTCTCTACGCAATTACCTTGATTTCGATGTGAAGTTGTGACTTTGCGGCCATTCGCGTGGCGTGGTGAGTGTAAGGCGGTGCTGATGGCGTGACGCCCTCTTCATGGCAGCCTTGAGTATATCGCTGTCATGCCAAGCAAATCGCTGTGAGAAGTGAAGCAACCTTGTGACCACGATCATCCGAATGACAGCAACCACCGAGAGCCATTCCAACATTTGCCTCGACGAGCACACCAAGACCGCACCGCATCAACCAAGACCATTTGCTCGGCAATGGCGGCAATCAGCGCAAGACAAGGCGGTCTCAGGACACCACTCGAAGGCGATGAAGCTGCTCGCCTATCATACGTCAGCGGAGCTTCTCATGCCAAAGATGTCGAAGGTGGATATGCTGGTGTGAAGACTCCCGATGATCGCGACGCGG
>JAASGX010000653.1:0-16359 GCA_023334415.1 Phytopythium chamaehyphon | reverse complement strand
GTCGATCGTGTTGAGATCCACGAGTCGACTGAGCACAGCAGCACCACGTTCTTCGTTGTCGACGTGTTCCTGACGACGCCCGAGTCGCGACTGCCAGTCCCCAACAGCAGCATCGCGGTCAGCCCTACTCAAAGCAGCAAGACGAGCACCAGTAGTGATGGAAGCGCCGTGGCAAGTGCAGTTGATGGCGGCGTGACCGCTGCCGATACTACTATCAACAAGACCGTATTTCCGACCTACCAGATTGAGCGGCGGTACTCCGCGTTCGGAAGCCTGCGCGACGCCATCGAGAGCTGGCTGCACGAGTCGCTGCCGCTGTGCCGCTGCGGCTACTGCGTCGGGTTCATCGAGTACCTGCGTTTCTCGCTATCCCAACCGCGCACGATCAGCAAGATATTCTACCGCGGCGACGCTCGCAAGGAGATGCTCGCAGGGTTCCTGAACGACCTGATCAAGCTAGCTCTGCGTGAGCCGACATCTGAAGTTAGCAGCACACCTCAGATCGCGGCGATCGGAGAGTGGCGCGCGAACTGCAAGGTGCGCGCTCACGTGCCGTCTCTGCTGGAGTCCTTCCTTCTCGGCAAGGCACACCAATGAAATATGGAGCGTATTTCTGCCCGACAGCATGGGCGAATGAGATTATAGTAATGAAATGTTTGAGCTTCCTGCAATTACACTTGCTTTCGATCGCGATCCACCACAGTAGGAATCCGAAGAGCACTGAATATGCTCCCTATAGCAAGCCGAACGCGCCCTACTCCTGTGGTGTCTCCCTTGACTGGGGTATAGTCCGCTTCAACCAACTTGTCCGCTATTTGGTTTTGCAGGTTATGCTGGTACAAACTTCTGCCCGCCCACTACCTCAAACTCCTGTCGCCGTCCACGTCATGCTGCGCTGGCTGCTGGTGTCGGCGCTCGCGCTGCTGCTCTCCGCGTCCCCCGGCGCCTCCGGCGCGGCCGCCGGCGGCTACGAGATCGTCAGCACGTACGTGGGGCCTCTTCGCCCAACTCCGGGCTTCCAACTCTCAAAACCGGCCCCGCTAACCGTCAAACCGCCAGCATTCGGGAGGACGAGGCCGCCGTGGGCGTCGTGCGCCACAGCGGCGTGCTCTTCCTGCTCCACGACGAGACCATCATCGGCGCCGAGTTCGACGACCCGTACCTGCGCCAGCAGACCGCGTACCCGGGCTTCACCATCATGCAGTGCGCCGCCTACCTGGTCCGCAAGCCCACGCGAGCGGCGCAGATCGGGCTCGGCATCGGCTCGGTCCCCAGCTTCCTGCGCGCCGCCGGCATCCCCACGGACGTCGTCGAGATCAGCGAGGCCGTCGTGCAGCAGGCCGCGCGCTACTTCCAGTACGAGCGCTGCGCCTCGGCCGCGCGCCAGGCTGACGTGGACGCAGCCGTCGCCATGGCCGACGCCTGCCCGCGGGGTGAGACCTTCGTCATGGACGGACTCGAGTTCCTAGCGCGGGAGCGCGCGGATGGCGAGCAGCCGTACGATCTGTTCATCGTGGACGTGTACACGGGGTGGAACCCGTTCCTGTTCTTCGTCCGCGAGGAGGTGGAGGGCATCAAGCGCAACTGGCTGACGCGCAACGGCGTGCTCGTCATGAACTTTGTCGGCTTCTTCAACGGGCCACAGTCGGCGGCGCCCAAGTCCGTCTACCGCACGCTGCAGTCGCTGTTCAAGCACGTCAAGTGCTACCGGTGCGCGGCTGAAAAGAATTCCCTGATATTGTGAGTGGTCTAACCTCCGATTATGTTTGCAGGGAGATGGCAGACCCTGATGAGACGGAGGCGAGCAACATCATCTTCTACGCATCGAACGAGCCCTTCTCGTTCCAAACGCCCACGACGCGCGAGTACCAGAACCCGACTTTCAACACCTACTTTGCTGTACGATTACCACCAAGTTACAGCGTGCGATGTCATCAACTACCCGATTAACCATGGATGATTCACAGGTGGTGGCCCACTTTCAGCAGTGGGAGATCTTCCAGGAGCTACGTGACGACGTCGTTGAGATGGAAGTGCATCAGACTATGGACGCCGAGGAGGTTGGCTTTGCCAAACGTGAAGAGAAGGAAGAGAAGAGCGAGGGAGAAGGAGATTTGCGTGTGCGTGTGCTGACGCGCGAAGATCACGGCCAGCGCGATTTCGCGGCCATCCATAGCGAGACGCAGGAACACATGCGTCGCCGCGTCCGCGAACAGTTCCCGGATGAATTTTGGCGCGAGTTCCAGCCCAAGGCATCGTCAAACACGGATGATGATGAAGATGATGACGAAGTGTAGATGTGTGAGAAGGGATCGAGGAAGCACTGACGTTGTTGTTCATAGACCTGTGGGCTTGAAAAATCTTTAGTGGAGTTGGATTGCGTGAATCAAATCTTTTTTCGGTTCGCATACGAGACTTCTGTGGGGTCGAGTCTATCGTAATCTTTTTGATTCCCATCAACTCCATCAACACACGCCATATCCGCAAAACACTCTATTTGCCCCTCTAGTTTTGTCGGATGCGAATCCCCTGCTCCCGATGGCGCGGCGCACCAGTCTTAGGTCTCGGGTCCGCATGCTCAAGCCCAAAGCCCGAGATGTTACCAAAGTCTTTGCCACAAATATCTTCCAGCACTTCCATAGGACTCGCTTCCAGCTCTTCAGGGTCATAATCATTGAGCACGTTGAGCAGAGTCGACGCCTTGAGGTCCTTGACCAGCGCGAAATTCCAGTGCTCAAAGACCTCGTTCGATACCCGCAGCCTAGAGCACAAAATCGTGCAAAACTGTTAGATACAAGCTATCAAAAAGCATACACACCACGACCTCAACACTGGTTACCTTCGCCGAATTCGCTCCTTAACCTGAGCAACCGTGTCCTGCTCGCGGAAGCTTATAGTTAGTGGAACACCGTGTGGGTGGATCCACGTCTGTGAATTGGCCTGGAAGTTAAAGTGCGTTACACCCATCACGAACAGCTCGTTCGGCTCACTGCCTGCCGTGACCTTCTCATCAATTTCCTGCACGTCTTCCTCACCAACAACGCACTCAATAAGCAGCGCTGACGCATCGTTGCTTCCAGTATTATGAGATGTGTTGTTGCCCGTCCAGAATCTATTCAGAGATGCGTCATCGTCCAAGACATCCGTGATAAGAGATCCGTGCTGTGTCACCTCGCTCATTCGAAGCTTGATTGTTGAAGGCAACTTAAAGTGGTCTCGGACAAGCTCCATCAGTTCGCTCACAGTATCTGTAGCGGTAACCAGAAATTCGATACGGTGCATCTGACCATGTGACTGCCCATGTGTGAAACACTCGTCATAAGCACTCAGATACACGAGCACCTGCTTCTTTGCCTCGATTTCCGTGATTGGACATGGTAAAATCTCGTAGTACATTGTGGTCGTACGCTCCAGGTATTCGGACAAAAAGTCCTCCAGTGTCGTCCTGGTGTCACCAGAGAACTGCGAATGGCGCAGTGGGGTCTTCATGGGAAGGCCATTCAATGGCGAGTGCTGGTACAGACGCAGGAAAAGGCGTTTGTCACCCGTCATATTCACATGCTTTGCCACCGCACAAATAATTTCGTCGTACACATTACTGTTGAGCAGCTCAAGCACAAATTTTTCCTCTGGGTGTCCGTACTGTTGAAATATAATCTCGACGCGGTCTAAAAGGTACCGGAAGTAGGACGGGACATCGGGATACTTTTCGTGGGGCTTGTTTGCCGGTGTCAGTACCGCATCAAGAGCACGCTCTTCGTCCTCATCAGGGGATACAAGCTTAACATCAGTACTTCCATCAAGCGCGTCGGACGCATCCTCGTCCACAACTAGTTCCGGGTTGATGACCAGACTGCCACGAGACTTTGCTTCGTCTTCAGCGTATTGGAAGCAGATGATGTCTCCATGCTGAATTTCAGCGGCCGCCAACGACGTGTTCATCTCGATTTCCTGGATGCTGATGGGTTGGATCTCCTCATACAATATCAATTCCTTCGATACAGGGATATCCAGCGCCTCGTGGACGAACGTGGACAGCTGCGCACCAGTCCTACGGGCGTCTATCACAATGTTCCCCACATACCGAAGTCGCTCGGGCAAACTCCGCTTTAAATCGTAAAACTTGATGAACAGCAAAATCTCGTGTTCGTGAAGCGGCTTTTGGCAGCAACCAACTGAATCAACGTCTACTTGTGTGGTCTTTGGATGCTCGGTCTCTGCATCATCTTCAGCCTCCAGCTCGTCCTCTGCATCTTCCTTTTCAGACTCTGACTCTGGCGGCCAAAACTCATTCCATAGATGGTGGTGGATGACTGGTTTACCTGGTTTCCCAGAACCCAGAATTTGCAAATACAGTCGCACAGGCGCCTTTGGAGATGCATCGTCATCGATAAGCGAACCCACACGAAAGTCAAGCGTGTTTGCAAGAAGCGGCTGATCTGGGCGGTGTGTGCGATTCTCTCGCGTGATTACCTTCCACAACCGTTGGCGCGCCACTGGAACACCGGTGCGCCGATAAATGCGGTGGTATAGCTCGCGAATTGGCCCGGTACGTTTCATTCGAATGCGCAAGCATGCGCTGTTGCTAAATGCAGAGAAATCTGCGTTTTTGGTGTATCGCCGCAGATTTGAAACACTCGTGTCCGAAGCAACCCGCACATTCATGAATAAATGCTCAGTTTGCTGTAGCTTCTTTCGTCGTGCTGCCGCCTTCTCCTCCTTTTGGAAACGCTCTACCAGTTCTGAAGGCACGGTTAGCACATCACCGTCGGCCTCACCGGTAGGTTCTGTCATCTCGACATCTTGAGATCCAGTGACAGCTTTGGCCTTGATTGAATCGACAATTGCACTGATGTCATTGTTGCCATCGCGAACATATACGAGCATGTAGGCACTCGAGAAGCTTCGGACAAGCGGGATCGAAAGGCTACTTGACGTAGAAGTCTCGGTTGACAGGAATGGTGCCGGCCTCGGACCGCTTGAGAGTCCATCATCCTTGTTGTACTCATACACGTCATTTGATGTGCCTGTAGCATCTTTGGCTTCTGGAGTTGGGGCATCCATCGATCGAAACTCTATACTTGACTCCTCACGAGATCCACCACCCAGTGACAAAGGCGATGACGGCCGCGACGAATCAATTGCTGTGGAAGGTGCTGAGCCAAAGTTTCCCTCTATCGCAACGCTCTCGTCTACCCGTGTGATCTGGTCGTCATCAAACCGAAACCAGTCTGAGCTGTTAGAAATGTCCTTGCCGGGGCGTATGAAGACATAATAATGACCTCCATGAACGTCGCCGCTGTGCACTAAAACGCTGTGAAGATGGTATACGTGCTTGGATTTGGTGGTGCCGTTGTCCTTGGTGAACGAATGATCGGGACTGGGGTCGAGGCCTTCTTCGTTCTGCAAGAATTCATCCAGCACAAGCATCTTTGGAAACTCAAATCGGTCGTGGATTTTGAACATCCCGTCTCGCATCGGGTCGTACTCGTACCGCTTGAGTTGGATGTTGAGCACCGGTGGCATTTGTAGAAAGCTCACTCCTTTCTTCGCGTCTTGTTTGCCGTACCCATCAGCTTCATATTGGTTGTCCCCCTGCAGCAGCTCAATCTCTACATACTTGCGGAGCGATTGATATATGTCCTTACATCCCTTGACATCAAGTTGTAGGTCGTAGAAACTCTCATCGCGAAATGACTGGAAGTCAACATCAACACAGCGCACAAACGACCGCACCTTGCCTTCGAAAAGCTTTTTAATTGTCGAATCCACATTAGTGTTCTTCATCTTCTCTTCAAGACGATCGCATAGAATCCGATACAGCTCCTGTACATCGTGCTGCATGAACGAGTCAATCTGGCTCCAACCAAACGATCGCGTCAGCTCCTTTGTGCTCACAGCTTTATTCTGAACTTGCAATCGGTAGAACACTCGCTGCAGTGCCAGCGATACTGAGTTGGTTGTGTCCTCGTTCTGTGTTGGCGTGTCGTACACGACCTCCCGAAATGCCCGCAAGTGAAATAGCGTCTGGAGCAGCGAATTCAAGTAGCACGTGGCACCCTGGTTCTTTAGTCCCACCATGCCTGTTTCCTGCTTGGAGTCGTATGCCAGCAAATGTTGGACGCTTTCCGCCGAGTCTCTGTCATCCTCTAGCGCCGTCGAAGCGGCCTCGAGCGAAGTAACTGCGTGTGGGCCGAGCCCTAGAGCATGTGCAGCCAGTGCCATGGCATCGCGTTCTGCAGAGAGTGCACTATCATCGGTGGCGATGATGATTGGGTCCGGAACCACAAAGTTCAAACTGATAGTCACTCGCACGCGGCTGTCGTGCGCCAGAAACCCCTTCTCCGGGTCTAGCAGCTTGCTACGACGTACAAACTTGTCGATGCCAAACTCAGGGCTCTCTCGACAGAACGAGTGCGCCGCAGATATCTTGGTATAGTTTGATTTCCCCGACGGGTCCTTCTCGTTCACGAGTGTGACCTCGATTTCAGCGTGGCGCACGATCTCGCTTTCTCCAGGCTGAAGCTCGCCCTCATCGGTCACCAACTGCACAAAGACACTCACGTAGTCGCTGTCGACGAAGCCGTTCGGATACCACACGACGCGCCACTCGAAGTCGAGTGCGTCGGTGGCGGACGGCGTAACGATCCGCGGCTGGCTGCTCAACACCGGCAGCATGTGCTTCAGAATGAGCGTCGTGTCCTCCGGGATCAGCGCTGTCTCGACGTCGTGCTCGTGGTCACCAACCACCTCGCCCGGTGGCTGGACACCCTCAACAGCGAGATCCTCGTCGGTCTGCGGCGTCTCGGGCTGCTGTGCCGGCTCCTCATCGACGTCCATGGACTCCGCCTCGTACAGCGCGGGCCGCGGCGGCGTCGGCAGGTCCACCGACATGGGCCGGCCGTCCTCCAGCGCGCGCCGCTTGCGCTGGTGGCCGTCGGGCGACGCCGGCGCGCGCTTGGCCTCCGGCAGGTCGCGGCGCTTGTCCACCATGACCGACTTCGGCGCGACCGGCGGCTGCTGACGCGATAACTCGGCCCGCAGACCGGCTCAAGAGCCCGAACGACCGCGAGAAGGCGCGAAGAAGCGCGGAGGTCGCTGGGAGCGCGGCGGGCAGCGCGCTGGGGGCGCCTGGGGCTGCTGGAGGCGCGCGGAGCGAGCGAGCGGCGAGCAGCGTGCGCCCGGCGAACGCTGGGCAGCAACTGGACCAGCAGCGGTTGGTTACGGTTACGGGTGGGTTAGGGAGCCACTGATTGATGGCCGGTGGCTGGGGTTGGCTGCACAATTGCGGTTTAGAGTGAGTTTTAAGGTCGTTTCATGTTGAATCGCCAGCTCCTCGAGCTGGTCGCTTCGCCACCTGAAATTCCATCCGCGCTCAATCGATCTATGCAGCTCTTTTCGTCAACGAGTTGCTGGATGACTGCCGCGGGAGCAGTGAGCGAAGGCGCGACGATGGCAGCAACTACGTTCGGACTTCTTCAAAGCGATTTGCCACTAGTTTGCTTCACCCAAGATTGGTCGGCATCGTCATCACCAGGGTGCTTGTTTGCCACACGCTCATATCGTTGTAGTACGGAGATGGCTGGCTAACACCGCAGCGGCGCCTCGACACCACTCGAGCTTCTTCTCGTAAGCTGCCCAAGAACTCAGATTGGGTGACTGGCTAACATCGCTTTCAAATTATTCACTCGATGGCTTTGGTAGTGTAGCCTTCGCTCGCCCCAACCATTGTGCTGGTGCACGGAGCACCAACGATACCAGCCAACGACGGCGGAGTCGTAGACGATAGACGGCTTTGAGTATGTGAAGCTCCTGGCTGAGCCTAGTCCTAGACGCTGGAGCCACCAGCATCGAGACGTTGGCAATCAACGCGCTTGCTCCGCACGTGGGGAGGCCCCTGCAGCTCGATGCCACTGTGCTACTGCCACAGCACCCACAGGCATTGAACTGCAGTTCAGCGCAACCCTTCTCGGCCTTTCAGCCAATCACGGTGGCGTCGGAACATCCGGCGCGTGGCGACCGAAGAAAAGGCCCGAAATGGAGAATGCGCCAGTGGCGATAGCTTCCGCCGGCCCGCCGCGCGCCCCCAAGCCCTCCGTCGCGCGCGCTTCCCGCTGTAGCCGCCGCTCCTCGCGCTGCGCTGCGCTCTGGCGCCGGCCGCGGCCCTCGAAGCGCAGCGCTCGCGGCGCTAGACGCGGCGGCGCGCGGCGGTCGGCCATCGACGGACTGAAAATTACGCCGCGCGTCATTTACGGCGACAGGCGGCGCGAGAGCCACGCGCAGGGGCGGCGCCCGTGCCGCCGGTGAGCTCTGGGCGCGGCGCCTCCGGTTGCAAAGCGATCGCGGCCGCTTTAGGCCCAAGAGCACGCGAAAGCCCAGAGCTGGCGGCGCATGGAGCGGCAGGCAGCGCAGCCGCAGCCGAGCCACCGCATGTCGCCGCAAATAAATTCCCACCGCAAAAATAAATGCAAGCGGCGGCCCGTCGCTCCCATCCCGGTGAGCACTCCACCTTGTTTTGAGCGATATTGCTGTTCTTATACCGTTTTATCACAACTTAGAAAATCGTTTCATCTGTATTTTTGAAAACTTTATCAAACCACGGTGCGTTTCGCTTGCTGTCTGCGACACCCATCCCTCAAAACACGGTGGCAAGTCCTGCGCAGCGCTTCGCCACCTCGCCGTCAGCGAGCATCACTTCCGATTTCCGCAGAAGGGCAGCGAGGTCTCCAGCCCCAGCAGCGGCCGCGCCCGAGCCGCGAGTGACGCTCGCCATGGACTGGGACGAGCGCGCAGAGGACGCCGGCGGCTACATCTGCCCGCCGTGCCCGGTATTCCGGCCGACGGCCGAGCAGTTCGCCGACCCGCTGCAATTTATTTCCAGGTGCGGTAATTTATTTTCGCGCAGTGCACATTCCGGCCCGGTCTCGTCAACTGACGAGCGTCGGCCGCAGCATCCGCCACGTCGGCATGCGCGCGGGCATCTGCAAGATCGTGCCGCCCGAGGGCTGGCGGCCGCCGTTCGCCATCAACGAGCGCTCCTTCCGCTTCCGCACGCGCGTGCAGCAGCTCAACTGCATCGACGCGCACTCGCGCGCAGAGAAGCAGTTCGTCGACGCGCTGCGCATGTTCCTCTACCGCCGAGGCACGCCCATGCGCGCCCTGCCCCGCGTCGACGGACAGCTCGTCAACCTGCGGCTGCTGTTCCAGGCCGTGACCGATCTCGGTGGGTTCGCGGCCGTCTCCCGAGGAAAGCAGTGGCCCGCCGTCGTTCGGCGGGTCGGACGAACGCGGGCGGCCGGAGAGCCCACAGACGAGCTCTGCAAAGAGTTCCAGAGCCACTACGAGGAGTTGCTGCTTGCCTACGAGGAAGAACAGACACAACCCAAGGCAACACCAGAACCGAAGACAGTAGACGCAGAGCCAGCCAAGCGGGGCGTCATGGAGACTCCCACCACCAATGCCCCGTCTACCAGCAGCGTGGACAAAGAACTGAGCGAGGCTACTACTTCTACTGCTCAATCCTTGCCAGCAGCCACGCCCATGGCCAAGTCGAGAAGTAGCATGAAGAAGACCCGGCGGCGCAGCCTGAGCAACGAGGATGACACCGAAGGCACCCATGCTGACGGCGGCGTCCGAGTAAAGCGCACACTTTTCTCAGAGAGCGCTAGCAGCGACGACAACGACTCAGGGAAATTCCAAAGCCCAACGAAGCGGGTCAAACAGGACGCATCCATTCCTCCGCCGCCAGCATCTTTGGAGCCAGCGGCACTCAAGCCGTCGCCCAAGCGGACATACTGCCTGGACCCACCAGTGATTCACGCAGGCCAGCGATTCTACCGCTTCTTCCCAGAGACTGGAGCCATAATGACCGAGGTGAAGCGTGTACTTGGTGGCAAGAAGCCCCACGCTCATATCCGGTACGTCGAGGATGGTGCTATGGACGATGTGGAGCTATCGATGCTCCAGATTTTGGTTGCAAACGGCTGGGACGCCTCAGCAGCCGAGCTTGGGTATAAGAGCGAGATCTGTCAGGCATGCCTTCGAGGTGATTGCTCCAACAAGATGCTGCTATGCGACGGGTGCGACGGAGGTTACCACCTATTCTGTCTCGAGCCGCCTCTGAAGGCAGTGCCGGAGGGTGACTGGTACTGTGAAGCGTGTGTGGAGCAGGCTGCAGTGGAGGCAAAGGATGAGAAGGCAGCAAAACAGCGAGCCACATTCGGTTTCGAGATGGGTGCCGAGACAGCACTGGCAGCATACATTGCCAAAGCTGACGCGTGGAAGCGTCAATACTTTGGCTTTTCTGATGGCGAATCGGAGATGCCAGAGGTGTCCGATCTGGAGCTGGAAAAGGAGTACTGGCGTATCTTAGGCACACCAGCTCATGAGCAGAGGCTCGAAGTCGAGTATGGCAGCGATGTCGACAGTGGCGCGGTGGGGAGCGGCTTTCCTAGGCTGGACACATACATGAAGTGTCTACGCTTCATCGAAAAGCGTTGGAAGAAGATGAAGACGGAGAGCAAAAACACCGAACCATTGTTCTCGCATGGCCTCCGGGACGTTTTGAAATTCGGCGAGTCTCTCGAAGAACTTCTCTCCAAGTATGCGAATGATGGATGGAATCTAAACAACCTTCCGAAGCTCCCGGGCTCAGTGTTGCAACATTTGGATGAGGACATCAAAGGAGTCATGGTACCTTGGATTTACATGGGCATGTGCTTTTCGACATTCTGCTGGCACGTCGAAGATCACAACTTCTACTCGATTAGCTACCTGCACTGCGGTGCTCCGAAGACTTGGTACGGCGTCCCGAGTGAGAAAGCTGACAAATTCGAAGCCACAATGCGTGAGCTGACGCCTGAGTTGTTCGGGAAGCAGCCAGATTTGCACCTACAGATGGTGACCATGTTCTCGCCCAAGACATTGCGCGAGCATGGTGTGCCTGTATACCGTGCAACTCAACGACCGAATGAGTTTGTTGTGACGTTCCCCTCTGCTTATCATGGTGGGTTCAACAACGGATTCAACTGTGCGGAAGCTGTCAACTTCTCGACAATCGACTGGCTCCCGTGGGGAAGCAAGTCGATCGCCAATTACCGTCAGTACAAGAAGCTGCCAGTCTTTTGTCATGAAGCTCTCGTTTGCTCGCTAAGTGAGACCCTAGCAGATGGAGAGAGCGACGGTAATCGAGGTGAATCAATCGATGCAGAGTTGGGGAAGACGTACCTGCTGCCAGCGATGCAGAAACTCCGTGATGATTTTGAACGGTTTGAGGCCATTATTGCCGCGTCTCCAGTCACGCGTCGTGGAAAAATGGCCGAATTCGAGCAGTTCACTCAAACCGGTGGTAGTGTGGGTGCCAGTACATTAGCATCCTCGACGCGAAGGAGTATGGCATCACGCATGAATGCACGAATGGGTGCAAATGACCCGTGCGTGGACGACCAGACAATTGAAGACGAGAGTGCAGATGTCGACGAAAAAGTTGGCATGAAGCGTCGTAAGCTTGAAGGAAAGATGATGGCTTCGTCACCACCAGCCGCCAGCATGAAAATGCGCCGTCCGAGTCGCATGGTGCTTTGGGCGGGTCGGTCAGGAAAGCACGAGGGACTTCGATGCGCCACGTGCAAGCAGTACTGCTTCCTTCAAGCCGTGGCATGCACTCGGTGCGCTCTGCGCCTTTCCACTGAAGCTCACCGCGCTGTTGCATGCATTGATCACGTCGCAGATAGATGCAAGTGCGACCCGGAGCAGCATTATATTTACTTGTACCGCTATGAACGGCATGACCTTGACGCTCTTCTGTATCGAATGCGGTCCAAGCTGAAACGCGTTGATGACTGGAACGCTGCGTGTGAAGACATTTTCATTTCAAGCCCTGGCATTAAGGTCGACGCTGATGCCATGGAAATCGACGATATCAAGACGGACAAGAAGAAGCCTGATGTATTTGAACTTGAGAGCTTACTAAAGGAAGGAAGACGGCTTGGACTCAAGTCTACCCGACTTGTCCGGATTGAGAATGCAATCAATGAAGCTAGTGCATGGTCTACGCGTGCGTCGGAGGTTTTGATCCCTTCACCACTATCTCATCAACCGGTGCAGCCACATAACGATTCCAAGAATCGATCCGGTGCAATATCTCCTCGACCTGTTGTTTCGTGGATTGAGGTCAAGAACTTGATGGAGGAAGCTAACAGGCTCGTCGCCACACCGTCTACAGGGCTTGATCGTATCCAGAGACTAGCAACCCGATGGCAAAAGGCCGAGGCCAGCTCCAATCAAGTGCTCGACCAAGTTGCTTCGATTCAACGCAAAGAGTCTGCCGGCGTATCCGACTTTGCTCTTGGCTCGCACTATACAATGGATGCTGCGCGAAATGTTGTCGTGACTCTGGACCAACAAAATGAGGCGCTGCGAGACGTGCTCGATGACATCGCTGATGCGCGTGACAAAGTGACCCAACTTTCACTGGACGTTGGGACGGCGATGGTCACACTGCTAGATCGCGCTACAGCGTACGTTGAGGTGCTGAGTGGCGCTAATTCGATGGTCGCAGCTGCTGCTTGTCGCCTAGCAACGTCGAACAGAACCCCATCGAGCCCTAATGAAGTTGTTCGGGTGGGTGAGGCTGAGTGCAGGGCGCTTGTAGACGAAGCTGATAGTCTGAGACTCGACCAACCCGATGTTATTCGGAAGATTGAGATCCTGCGATCGCTGCTGCGAGCATCGCAACACGGTGCGGACGAACTCGCAGCTGCTCTAGCTGTGGGTCGAGTGCTGAGTGCTGAGGAGCTTGCTGCGCTACTTGAGCGCGCGCAGAAGCTACCGATACTACCTGAACGAGCTGAAGAAGTGGCGACACGACTCTCACAATGCCGGTCGTGGGAATCGCATGCGAGCGAGCTGCTTCGTGGATCTAGCGGCCGAAAGCCTCCATTTGAAGAGGTAGAAGCGTTCTTTCACACAGCTGATGAGCATTTCGTTCCGGCATCGTCGCTGTTGCGACGTCAGTTGCACTCGCGGGTGCAAGACGCAAAGCGATGGCAGTCAAATGTGGCGTCACTCTTTCTCCGACCATCTGGTAGTCGCATGGAACTGGATACGTTCTTCTCACGCGCGCTTTCGCGGCTAGAGCAATGTGGTGCTGGGGATGGCGGAAGCGATGCTTTATTTGCGCGCTGGCGTGTTCATTGCGTGTGTGAGCAGGTGCTGAACGACCACGCACCAATGGTAACGTGCTCACGATGCTCTCGGTATTTCCACCCGGTTTGCGTCGGGATTCCAGAGTCACGGAAGTCATTTACATGCCATTCGTGCCGCCATGACGAAAATCCGACCTCGCAACAAACATTCCAATCACCTCCTGGTGTATTCTGCTCTTGCCGTGGGCCCGAAATGCTTCCTATGGTCTGCTGTGACTTTTGCGACGAGTGGTATCACGGAGGGTGCGTCGGAATGCGCGAGGAAGACATGAATCGAGTCGAGTCCTACCGCTGCCCACGCTGTGCTGTACGCCAGCGTGTTGCATACATTGATCAGATGCTTGCAGCGTCGTCAACTGTGTGTGAAGGACGACGGCCGGCTTTGGCGAAAGTGCGTGCTCTTCTAGCACAGTATTCGTCCCAGCTTATTGCGGTACCACCTGGTGCTGGGGCGCTCGTCACATACATGACAGCAAGCGACAGTGTCGTGAGCGCAGCTCAGGCATACACCCGAGAGTTCTCTCGCAGTTTCTCGCCGCGGACATTTGCACAAATGGACGGGAACGCTGAGCAGCAGCGTGTGGCAAAAATGCTAGAGCAGCTCGCTATACTTGAAGTGGCTCCAGCAACAAGTCGGCAGCTTGAGGCCGACGGGAACGCGGGCGAAGAGGAAGATGTGGTGACCAGTCTTCGCGCCATTCACTGGTGTCTGCGCGCGTGCTCGCTGTTACTAGGAAACGATCACGCGCCGAAATACTCGCACTTGGTGGTGCTGCTCGAGGACGCAAGCCGAATCCGTAGACTACACGAGCAACCGCGAGGTCAGCACATGCACCCGGAGCCTGTCGACCCCAATTCAAAACTTCCAGCTGCGTTGCTGCCACCTTTCGCTCCTGCCGAGTTTTCTCGAATTCAACAGACAATTATCGACCTCGTGGCCCGGGCAGGGCGGTGGTTGAGCCAGGTTAAGGTGCTTGAGGTCGAAGAATGGAATATTGGCCGAGCTCATCGCTTGCGTGCAGAGTACGGAGAGCTAGTGCAGTTCCTCGAGCTCCCTGCACCTGAGGTTAAGCTTGTTCACGACGTGGCCAGCGGCAGTGACAGTACTACAAGTGTGGTAGAAAACGTTGTGGGCAGCGATAGCGTCATGTACACACTGTGACAATAGGTAGGCTAGCAAACGAATACTTCGAAGGATATACATATTCGTCTCCAATGTACGAGTTGTTCGCTTTGCTATGGTACATGAATGATGTGTTTGCTAGCTGTACAACGTGTCGAGCAGTGGTTGGTACTTGTGCTCGACAGCACGGCGCTTGACGTCGCCCGACACGGGGTCGAGCTCGCCAGTCTCCACTGAAAAAGTCCCGGCCATGATCATCCACTTGCGCACACGAAAACCTGCCGCGGCAACGGAACATCGTGATGGCAGCGACTCGATCAGTTCATCGAGATACACGGCCCACGTCTGGCAGCGAATCGCCTCCGGAACTGTTGTTGCCTTGCTGCCGATGGCGCGTGCGATCTGTTGCGCATCTTCACCGAGTTGCTGAGAGTAGCCATGACCTCGAGTTCCGCGGTTGGACGCATGGGCCGCACCGGATTGGGATTGAAACGATGGGAAGGATGTGGGTGTGCAAGAAGGCCCTGGAGCCGCCGTTTGAAGAAACAACAGCACGCTCAGGAACGCACGACCGTCGCCGATCAGCACTGCACGCACTATCTCTGGGTGGTCTTCTGTGATGGCCCGTTCTAGCGGCTTGATGGGCACCCAGTCACCAGTTGCGAGCACCACAAAGTCGCGGGGGTCGTTCAGTGTCAAGAAGCCTGTCGGCGTGAGAAACCCACGCTGGGGAAGCGTGAGCCATCCGACATGCGGTTCCTCGCGCACGATACCGTCCTCACAACGTACGTGGCCCATAAAGACGTTGCGACCACGCAGCAACACATCTTGTGTTGACTCACCGCAGCGAAGCAAAGTTCGTCGTAGAGCACGACCCGCAGCTCCGAGTTCCCATGCACGAGGGCAGTTAAGTGCCGCGAATCCTGTCGCCTCGGCTGTCCCACCAAGTTGATACAGCGGCAAGTCGACAGTTTGGAAAAGACGCTCAAGCTCGAAGTCGAGCGGGGCGAGCACCGAGAAACACGCCGTGCACGACTCGAGCCCGATCTTGCGCTTGATTGCATTCAGCACAAGTTTCTTGGCCAGGATGTAGCCGAGCGAGCGGTGGTGGGACTTCTTGCATGGACTGCCGGGCTGTCCCTGCTGCTCCTTGAGTTCGAAGAGCTGCTTCTTGGCGTTGTTGGTCGCGCGAGTCTTGGCCCAGCGGTACAACAGCGCGTTAGCGTCTCGCTTGGCGCGGTACACCTGCGCGCTAACGCTGCTCCAGGTCGCGGGGGTGGCGAACAGCACAGTGGGCTTGGCCGTCGAGATGATCTGCATGAGCGGCTTGGAGCTCGGCACGCACGTCACGGACAGCCCGCACACCACGGGCACAAAAATCTCGAGCACTTGAGACGCGATGTGGTGCAGCGGGAGGTAGCCGAGCATGCGGTCGTTGCTGGACAGCGGCCCGAGGCTCTGAGCCACCGTGGCGGCCGTGAAGAGCACGTTGTCGTGCGATAGCTTGACCCCGCGAACTTGTCCGTCGGCGTCGAGCCCGAACTCGATGGCGCAGCACTGGCCCGGGGACACGGACGCGGCCACTCGCTCGACCTGCTCGGTGGACGGCGTCCCCGAGGCCTCGTCGTCGGCCGCGAGCGCGTCCACGTCGGCCATGGTGAGCACGTTGACCGGCGCGTCGACGCGGAGCAGCAGGTCCACCGGGTCCTGGGCCCGGTCCAGCACGACGACGGCGCGCAGCGAGTCGGCCGCGTCCCCGAGCGCGTCCACCACAGCGTCCCCGAGCCTGTCGACGACCAGCACGCGGGCCCTGGCGGCCGGGAGGATGCGGCCGGCCAGGTCGTCCGCGGGCCACGACGTCCGCAC
Organism: Phytopythium chamaehyphon; assembly: GCA_023334415.1. NCBI lineage: Eukaryota > Oomycota > Peronosporomycetes > Pythiales > Pythiaceae > Phytopythium > Phytopythium chamaehyphon. The sequence continues at coordinate 165 of JAASGX010000653.1, read as the reverse complement.
GTGGGCCACGGCCCCGCCCAGGGCCACGGCCGCCAGGTGCAGCGCGTACACGTCGGGCGAGGACCGCGCGGCCGCCACGAGCGCCTCGCCCGGCGCGAAGCCGAGCCGCAGCAGCACGCGGGCGGCGCGGCGGACGCGCGCGAGCAGCTGGCGCCACGAGACGCT
>JAASGX010000652.1:0-16363 GCA_023334415.1 Phytopythium chamaehyphon | reverse complement strand
TCGGCAATCGATACGAAATGATCCGGTGACGCAGAGCTTGCCGGGGCCTATCAGTCGAAAGCGCGGTGGTGCGTCACACGCCGAGGCGCTCTCCGTCAAGGTCTCTACGCGAAAACGAGAACCAGACACCGCGGAGTTGAAGCTGTCCCGGTAAACACACGCAGCAGAGCCGGGCGAGAGTACAAAACGCAGCCAAGAACCTCTCCATGGACAGACACGGCGAGTCTCGCATTCCCAGTTTGACGTGGCCCCAAGCTGCATCCTGAGACTGCTCCAGAGTTGGCTGCACCAAGAGGAGGAGAGCTTGGAGAGCGAGAAGACGGAGATCGTTGCTCCGTTGCAATCGAGAGCTTTTGATCCAGTTGCATTCCAGCTTGACTGCATGCATGTGTACAGGTGGATGAGCTGTCCTCAAGCGTGTCAAGTGGACGGTGGCACACTCATCCAATGACCACACCACGGTACTCTATCTACGTTTTAGACACTACGTTTTAGTGACAATAAAGGAATTAGAACCTGACAAGGGCCAGTGCAGGTCGCGTTTATCTTGGGTTTCGCCACTTTGGGTACATCCAGCTGTTACTTCACCCAATTACATCGCTTCTTGACTTAATTATAGACCAATCAAATAGCTATCATGCTAATTCGTAGCCGCCACCGCGCTAATTCGCTGATGCGCCGCCGAGTCATCCGCTGCTTTCTTCCCCAGCAGTTCACGCCTTCGGTCTCAAGCTCCCAAGCTCTCGGCGGCCATGAGGATCGTCGAGCTGCTCAACGACGGCCCTGCGGACGACTCCAGGCACGTTGTGGACATTTGTGGACTCTTGTGGACATGTGTGGACGCTTGTGGACGCTTGGCTGACGCTGTGCGGACGTCCGCAGGTGCGAGGAGGACGAGCGACAGCGCGCGTTCGGTGAATTGCTGGTTTCTGGGGCCTCTGCGCGCTTCCCGGGTCTCCACGAGGTCTCCGGGGTCTCCAAATGGACCAAGGAGGACGAGAACCCGCTGTTCCTGCTGCTCAGGGCCACGCAGCAGGCCGTGGACAGGGCCCAAGGCTTTGGAGACGTGAAGAAGCAGAAGCAGCAGCAGCGGCAGACCAGGGAGCAGACCCTTCAGCAGGAGAAGGAGAAAAAGCAGGAGAAGAAGAGGCTTCCGGTGCAGGAGAAGGCTCAGCAGCAGAGGAAGAAGCAGAAGAAGAACCCCAAGCAGAGTCCGCTTCCTTCTCTTCAAGGCCATGAACTTCAGGTCCAGAAGAAGAATCCTCAACAGGACGAGCAGGTCAACCAGGAGAAAGCCCAGGAACAACCGCACGTCGATCCTGTGGTGGAGAAGCAAAAGGCAAATAAGCAGAGGGAGGAGAAACCGCGGACCAAGGAGGAGGCCCGCGGGGTACGTCGGCGTGCCAAACAGCGCGTCGTGTTCCGCCGCTGCTACTACAAGAAGATCGTGCGTGTCTTGGCAAACCATGAAGTGATGTAGCCTCTAACAATGTGATCTTTGTGCCTGCAGAACACGCTGGCAGCGCTGCGGGGTGAGCACGACAAGGTGCAGCGCGAGTTTGAGCGGGTGCTCGCGGCCAGTCGGCCACTGGTGAAGGGGGGGCGCTCGATGCGGGACAAGTTCGTGCAGCTCGTGCTGGAGAAAGAGACTCTTCGCGAGCAGCGCGCTGTGCTCTTGGATGCGACTACGGGTCTGACCAAGACGCAGGATACGCTGCAGTGGCTTGTGGACGCCGAGCTCGCGTCCATCAAAAGAGATGGACGCGCGAACAGTGCCCTTTATCCGACAGAGCTCCTCGCTCTTGAGCCGATCACAAAGTTCGAGTGCGATAGCATCGTCAAGCAGGCTCACTCGCTCAATCTCGCTTTTGAACTTCAAGAACCGAACCTCGATGTCAACAGCACATTTGGATGGGGAATTTCCTCCGTTGCCAGCGAGTCCGACTGCGTTTATACGAGCTCGAAACACGTTCAAAGCGAGAATTCTCCCATGGAGCTCGGTCATGGTACGCTTGAGCTCTTGGTGGAAGGCTCGAGTATGCTCCCGCTGTTGTGTCCATGGCATTCTCGTAATGTGGATGTCTCCGTGGTTCACTCTATCGATCCCGATCACGTGCTGGTCTCGGTTACGGAACAGGACGGCCAAAGTTCAGACGCATCATGTCAAAGTCTGTATCTGTGTGCGTGCGATTCGACTGAGGGTGAAGGCTGTATGTTGGTGATTCAACCGGTCAAGTGGAAGAACGAAGTTGATTGCAGCTACGAGGCTGCGACTGGTGAAAGCGGCAGTTCGAGGAGATGCTGGTTCGTTATTTTTTCGATGGTTCTTTGGCAGTTCCATGTGCATCTGACGTTTGTTGTGGTGATAGGATTTCAATCAAGCCGTCATCAAAGCCCTCTTCTGACTGTGAAACACCGGAAAGTCAAGTGACTATTGCCTACGCCATTCCTGAAGTGTCCAGCGCGCTTGCGAAGAACGTTCGATCTGTCCATATTGACTTTGCCCGAGCATGCCGGAAGTGGGAGACAGCCCTGGTCGGGAGTCCGCTCGCGTTTGAGTGATGACCGGGCCGACGGAGTGTTATGTAGTTCATAGTGAATCGCGAATGTATCAATGAGGGAGTGCAAAGCTGCTGCAGCTCGACTGCAGTGTTTATATCTTGAGTGTCTTTGCTGGTTGCCTACAAATTGATGTTAAACACTGAATCGACAGCGTGGTTTTCGAGCCGTAGGATGTACGAGAGGAACTCCATGGTCCAGAAGGCCGTGTCAGCGACTGAAATGCACGGCACGTGCCCGCCAAACTCGACTTGACAATACGGCCCGTTATTGTCGCGGTTGCTGTCGTCGAGGGAATCAAAGTCCTCAGTGCCGTCGCAGTCGTCAAAGCAAATCCAGTAGTACATTTCCAGCCATCCGTCTCGCTCGAGTGCTCCCGTGGGAATGCGCTCTGAATCCACGGATCGAAAAAGGATCTGCTGCTGCATTCGTCCGTCATCGGTCCTTGCTTCACGCCTGGCCATGAGGAAGAAGGTGGTTTTAGGTCCCACAAGTTCTTCTGTCTGCATCGTTCTCCGGAGCAACACATTCTCTTCATCCACGCGTTGCAATACGTCGAAGCGGACATTCTTGCCTCGACTGTACAGTTGTCCGAGAAGCTCCGTGGTCGCGTACAGCTCCCAAGCGCGTGCAGCCAGCGTACTTGCACGGCGGCCGTAAAAGCACTTGAGCAGAGAAAACTTGCTCGTCTCACCAAACTTGTGCATGCGGTTCCAGCCCATAACGGGTGGCCCGGCATCCCGAAAGCCTGGGCACCTCGTCTGGGAGCAAATCTCTCGCTGTGCAATCTGCGCGATAGCCGCGCACTCGCTCGGCGTCAAAGGCGCGAACGAAACTGGCGCGATTGTCTGTCGATCTTTCCTCGTGGTCGTCAATGATGCAGCCGGAGGCTCTTCCTTTTTGATGTCGGACTCTGGAAGCTCAGGCAGGGGCGGCAGTCCACCCACGCGTTCCTCTTCAGCCTGCATCGGCAATCCAATGTCCACCACCCATGTGTCAGATCATGGATGAGCCATCACATTTGTCATGGTCCAGAGCACTGCACCTGCCGCGACAGATACCACTGCAGCTTGTCGAGAAAGTCGGTGTGCTTCCACAGTCGCTTCTCGAGCGCATCGTTTTCCCGCCTCAGCGCCTCCGTCTCGAGAACCTGAAGGGAGTTCGCAAGGGCCAAAACCCGAAATCATGAGACCACCAGAAGAAAAAATAGCTCCCACAGAAATTGCAAAACTCTTGCCTGCTCCTTGAACCGCTGGCGAAGACTCTCGACATGTGCGCAGCCCGCACAATGAGGAGCCCAGTCGGGTGGAGTCGTTGGCGGTGACGTATGTGCCATCACCGCCCTATACTGCTGCTCGAGCTCACCAAGTTCTTGTCTTAGCTGTGTCTTGATGGCCTGGGCGTTGCCAATTTCGTTGGTTCACCAAGAATCGATCCAAGTTCACACCACAGCAAAGACAAACCTTCTTTTGGTAGTATCCTCGCCTGACAACCGCTCGGTGCTTCTCGATGCGCTCGGCGTCCGTGTACTTCTTGGAAGTGGCTCGAGCGGCCACGGGGGACTTGGCCCCGGAGCTGCTGGTGGCGGCCGGGGGACTCGTGGCCTGGCTGCCAGTCAGCACCGAGGCCGATGACGACTCGTCTCCAGACCGGAGCCGACGCCGAGGGGGCTTGGTGGCCTGCTCGTTGCGGTGCATGCCTCGGGGTGGAAAAGAGCAAATAGAAGCGGCGGGCCGTGGGGACGGCGGAACGAGGTGCGAACCCCGAGTACGAGAGCGAGCCTCGTGTTTTTGTGCTGATGCATCAACGTCAGCGTCGGCTCGGGGCTTTGGCTCGGCGTGCTCGACGCCCGCCAAGATGGCGAGTGAGGGCTAAGTGAGACCACGAAAGTGCTGGAAGCCTGAGACCGAGGTGTCCAACTCGATTACTGGGATTACTGCGAGGGGATGGCCGCGAGGTATTCATCCGAGACGCTGGGTGGGTGGGGCGGGAGCTGCTTCAAGCCTTCAACGGATGAGAGACCGCCTGGTGGAGACGCAAGGGGTGCGAAGTGTCCACGTCACGCTTCAGTGAAGATAGCGAGCCGTGTCGGCAAGCACTTGATGGCACGGTTGAGCAAACAGCGTGGCACCGAGGCGTCCTCGCTCTCCTCTCCTTCAACCGCCTGAGCTCGACGCGCAGGTTAAAAGGTCGACGGCAATCCGTTGGCACGCAAGTTCGGTGCGTCAAAGCGACAAAACGCAAGCTGGCGAGCGGCGACTGGCGCCAGTCGTTTCTGCTGTTCAAAGCTGCAGACTGGTGCAGTGATGATGCTGTCGTTGCTGCTTGCATCAACGTGGAACACGAACGCATTGGCAACTTGGCGAGTTGTGGTGAAGGCTCAGACTGGTGGTGAGCGCATTCGTCACTTGAGACTTGTCAACTCTACGGTACGAATGGCTTCGGTTTCGATCCACGGCAGGCGTGTCATCAGTCGAGCGGTTTGAACAGGAGAGCACTGAGATTTGGTTATATCAGGAGCCAATTACGAGCGAGAGCACTGAGATGCAGCCACTTGTTGAAGTACAAAATTAAAGGTTCGTTGAAGCGCACACTGAGTTTGTTTAATTTTGTGCGTGACTGGCTTGTGCAATAGCCAGTCCAGCATCGACGATGCCACTGAAAAAAATGGGGAGCTGCTTGACTGCGTACAGCTTTTGTGTGAATGTATTTGACGGATGCGATTTCGCGCACACATCAAGCTCACATGTGTTCGAAGCGGACGAACCATTTTCAAATTTCACTCGTCTTTCCACTGTCCTGTTGACAAGACAAGTTGATTTGATCCACCAAGTCAAAGAGGACTTGTTCATTCGCACAATGATTGCTCTGCTAAAAACATGTTTACTTTTCAGATTTTACTCGTCTTTCTCTTTTCTGTTCACGAGGAACGTTGGTTTGATCCAGCACGCCAAAGACAGCTTGCTTCATTCGGCAGCGTGCAGCATTTGTGCGACTTACTTGATGTCATCCACGCACCGATTTAATGTTTGTTCAAAGCGGATGAGCCATTTTCATTTTTCAAATTTCACTTTCCTGTTCACAAGGAAAGTTGGCTTGCTCTAGCACGCCAAAGGAAACTTGCGTCAACTGTTTTGAAGTGAAATTAGGTCATTTGCACAACGATTGATCTGCTGGAAGTGGACGAACTACATTTCATTTGTTCAGACTCTGCTCATCTTTTCACTTTCCTGTTCACAAGAAAAGTTGGTTTGATCTTTCGTGCCAAAGAGAACTAGCTCCGCTTGTTTTGAGGTGGATCATTTGCACAACGATTGAGCAGTCCATAGAGGTCCGTCAGCAAAGGTTCTAGGCGCTATATTTTCCTAATCAAATCTCACGTCGACTGAACGGTAAAACGGGGCCCGAAGGTGAAGAGCTCGCAGCGCAGACACACCATCACGATCTCTGCCATCCAAAAGTATGCGTTGGCGCCGATCGTGGGGATCATCCCGCGAAAACTCTCGGAGACAGTCTCGTCGTCGATCACTTCGGCATCCACCCACGCGAGATAATCGTCGGTGATCCACAGTTCCTCTTGGAGCTTCACTGGCTCGCCGGTAGCTCGCTCTTCCATCTCGATCTGACGCCGATCGAGGGTTAGAATGTGAATTCGGTATCCTTTCTCGGTTTTGATTCGAGAAAACAGCACCGCGGATTTCACTAGCGCGCCATTGTCGCCAGGATCTGTCGATCGCGTCTCCTCCAAAAACACGTAGTTGTCATCGTCGATCTTCTGGATCAATCGTGCGTGCATGTCCATCTCGGGCGAGTAGACTTTCTCGAGCTTTCTCGGCTCCACCATGTTGCCCCACAAAATGGAGAGCAGCTTCTGCGAGCTGAATCGCCTGAACGTCTTGTCGAGCGCGAACTTGAATAAATCGCCATCCACAAACCGCTTTCCCTTCCATCCAGCCAATGTGCCAACGGCTGAAACTCGGAGCAGCTCCGATTCAAAGGCGTGCACCCTCTCGAGCGCCTTGCTATTCAATTCCCAGCAGATTTGGCAAGAGAGTGGCTTTAACAATCGAAAGTATGACGAGTGTGCCGAATACAGCTTATGCTCGGTCTTCAAAAGATCCGAAAGCAGTACCACGCGCTGCGACACCTCTCGGAACTGCTTTCGCAGCTGTGTGTTTTCGCTGCGTAGCCGCGCCTTTGCCCGCAGTACTTTCAGATAAAGCGTCTGTCGGGTTTCGGGCATCTTTGCCACTACATCGTCCACGCTTCGCATTCTGCTGGGAGAGGAAGATGCCTGCTCGTCCTTCGAATCTGACAACATCTTTAACTGCTGCTCGAGCAATGCAACCTGCTCTTTTAAGTTGGCGAACTTGACCTGTTGTCAAACGAACAATGGGAGCGGTTAGCGAGGTGAGAGTTCGTGACCGCAGGCGCTCGCTAAGCCGACCTTCTTGCGACGGTACTTCAGTCTCTCTTTTTCGCGAACTCTCTCTTGCTTCTCCTCTTTTGTCGCCAACTTGGCGGAGTTTCTGCCCTCGACGACTGCAGTGAGCTTGTTGTCTGCGTTCGAGTTCGTTGCCAAGTCCACCAACAGCTTCAGGTCGACAGCAGCAGCGACCTCATTCACTATCGCGTGCGCATCAAATCCCGCGTCCGCAGCGCACAACTCGGGGATGTCGGCGGCCAGCGCGTCCGTGAACTCAAGCAGCTCGTCCAGCTCCACGGACACTCTCGAGCGTTCGAACGCAGCTATTGCACGTTAGGCGAGCTGTGTAGAGGAAGTGTGGGCGGGAGGATCACAGCGCTTGCAACAATCTCATCAGCATCAGATTTGAGACCGACAATCCAGACGATGGTGAGCGTGAACAGCACGAGACGAAAGCGGAGGTTTGGCCCACAAGTCTTGCAGTTTGCCTGCTTGATGAAAAGCGATCGAGACTCTCGCATGACAAATGTCCAAAGTCATGGAAGTCGACAATCTTGGCCAATATCCATCGCAAAAACTGCAACAAAGCAATGACGATAACTACCAAAGCTCTAATCGAAAAGCTGATCAATCTGCTCTGCTCTTCAGCACCCGATCCACCACGAAGCCTTATGGGAGCTGCAACACCGTTGGAGCCGATGCTGCATGTCCCCGCCTCACTCTCTTTACCGTCGGGGTGTCGCGTTTTATACCTCAAACAGACCATACAACAGCTGAGACCGTCGCATGCCCTCCATCCCGCTCGCCTTTCAAACGTGGCCAATCAAAGCCTTCAAGTGGCGACGTCATCTGATGAGCTGAATGCGCGGGTGGAGCTGAGCGCGCCGAGGGCGTTGGGCCAATCGCCAATTGCTCAGTCTCCGATCTCCCAAGCAGCAGCAAGCGAAGCAGTTGACGAAGCAATGGCCGACCTCAGCAACGCCGAGCAGCGCAAGCAGGCGCTTTCCCAAGTGGCCAAGGCCATCCCTGTCGTGCCCTTCAAGGGCGTCGACAGCTTCTTCGATATTGGCGGCCTGCTGGCGCAGCCCAAGGAGCTGGGCACGGCCATCGAGCTATTTGCGGCCGCCATCGAGCCGTTCATCGACCAGATCGACGCCATCGGCTGCTTCGACGCCCGCGGGTTCCTCTTCGCGCCGTCGCTCGGCGTGCGCTTCCAGAAGAAAGTCTTCATGCTGCGCAAGCCCGACAAGATGCCGAGCGTCAGCGACACCATCGAGTACTTCAAGGAGTACCAGGGAGACAACTCGCAGGGCGGAGACCACCTGAGCATCCAGAAGTACGCCGTTGCTCCCGGAGACCGCGTGCTGCTCGTCGACGACCTGCTCGCCACGGGCGGCACCGTCGAGGCCGGCATCCGCCTCGTGCAGCAGGCCGGTGGCAAGATCGCCGGCTGCCTGTTTGTCGTCGAGATCGCCGTGCTGCAGGGCCGCGCGCGTGCCGAGAAGGCCGCCGTGGACCTCCCCAAGGACCGCATCATCTCGCTGCTGTCCGAGAACGACTTCTAGATGTCTTTCGATGCGTGTTTTCGGACGCCCCCTTGCATGTTTTTCATTCAATTCAATGGACCAAGGCGGTGTCGGTGATCTCTCCGTGTTGTTTGCATCCTCAATTGCCTGGTGGTGGTGAAAGCTGCTTGATCGTGCTCATAAGACCTGGAGGCCTTGAACATGAGCGGTATTTTTGGGCAGGATGAAATTGGCTTCATGCAAGTCGCTTTGTCGTCACTTTCCAATTGCTCCACGCGTAGATAGCAGCAGCAGCAGCAAGAGAGAGATGTCCAAGAAGGAGACCAAGGAGGTGGACTACGTGTCCAAGCAGGCCAACCAGACGGCGCAGATCGAGAGCGAGCGGCAGGCCGCCAAGAAGTGGTGGGACGAGTACGGCATGTGCTACATTGACAACGCCAAGCCCGAGGACTTTACCTACGACAGCCGCATCCACGTGCTCAAGGCCAAGCTCGCCGAGGACAAGTGCGGCTCTATTTATCATTCACATGTTTGGTTCTTGTCAACTGAGCTCTAATGCCAATCATGGCCTTGCAGGTTCCAGAACGCGGCGCTGCACACCACGAGCGCCGACTACGGCTGCCGCGCTCCGTTCAAGGAGTGCCGCAAGAAGTAGCTAGCCAAGGCCAATTGCAAAACCCCACATTCCATCACTAAAGCCAATGATTCTTGGCATGAACATCTCCACATCCACGTGGAACTCGCCTCGTCCACTTCAAGTGCCGCCCTGATTTCTCAGCCACCCGCTTTTCAAACCCACCTCCACCGTCATTCCGCGTATCATCTCGCCCTGCTCGTGTCCTTCATGGCGGTCTCACTTGCAGCCATGCGCTCGCTCGGCCGCATGAAGGCGACGCTGCTGCTGTTCCTGGCACTTGTGGGCGTCGCCAGCGCGCAATTCCAGGCTGCGACGCTGCTCGAGGACCCGACGGCGAGTCTTCGAGTGCGAGGCGACTGCCACCACCAGAGCATTTGGCGGATCTTCTGGTCTGGCTGCGTCTGCGCTCCGTGCGACCACTGCCACCTGGACGTGGCCGCTTTGCAATGCGAGCGCAGTGACGACGACGACGATCAAGGCAGCAGTCAAGGCAGCAATGGAGATGAAGACAGCGGACTGCTGGACCAGCCGATTCTAGACCCGGAGGCGTGGTTCCTGAACGAGAGCGAGGTGACGGCGTCGAGGGGCGGGATTCCCAGGCAGAGGCTCGCGCTGTGGACCGAGGGCAACGCCGTGACGCTCTTCACGGCCACCAACAAGTTCTTCGCGTCGCTGTTCGGAGACCTCGAGGCGCTGCCGACCATCGACATCGACAGCTCCGAGGAGCAGCGCACGCAGGTCATGCTCACGGGCTGGTCGGTCGACAACATCCCGTTCATGCCGCAGCTTCGCAGCAACAAGTGGAACCAGACGACCTTCAGGCACGTGTTCGGCCGAGCCATCCGCCGAGGAGCCGACGTCCGAGCGCTCGTGTGGGCCAACACGCTCGAGTACGCGCAGAACGCAGCCATGCAGGACTGGATGAACGCTGTTGGAGCCCCGCCGGAGTACACGAGGTTCCTGTTTGACGGCCGCGTGCCCTACGCCATGGCCACGCACCACCAGAAGACGGTCATCCTGTTTCCTCCCAACGGGTCGACGGACCCGCTGCCCACGGCGTACGTGGGCGGCATCGACCTCACCAACGACCGCTGGGACACGAGGTTCCACAACGAGTCGTGGCTGCGGCGCCGCCACGACGTCGCCAACAACTACGAGGGCTGGATCGACGCCTCCGTGCGGATCCAGGGCCGAGCCGTGCAGGACGTGGCCAACAACTTCTACATGCGGTGGAACTCGCCCATGCCGCTGCTGCCGGGCGACCCGAACACGCAGGTGTTCGAGAACCCGCCGGTGGACGAGACCACCAACGTGACGAGGCGGACGTTCCCAGACGTCGACGCCGGGGGCTCCGTCAACATCCAGGTCGTGCGGACCTTCAGCTGCAAGGTGGGCTACGACTTCGCCCCCAAGGGCGAGATCTCGCTCATGGAGTCCCGCATCAAGGCCATCTCGCTCGCCACCAACTACATCTACGTCGAGGACCAGTACTTCGTGCACGTGCCTCCGCTCCGGGACGCTCTGCTTGCCCAACTGCCAAAGCTGCAGGCGCTCGTGGTCGTCGCCCAGCTTCCGGAGCTGACGACCACGGCCGTGGGCTACGGCAAGCTCTTCTACGACATGGTGGCCCCGCTGCTCGAGCAGTTCCCCGACAAGGTGCGGGTCTTCATCATCCGCCCGGAGCTGCAGCTGTACATCCACACCAAGGTCGTGCTCATCGACGACGTGTATCTGTCGGTGGGCTCGGCCAACTGGAACCGCCGCAGCATGACGTCCGACTCGGAGATCGCCGCCGCCATCGTAGACAGCAACCAAGTGGACGACGAGCGTGACGGCATTCGCGTTGGAGCTCTGCCCCGCGAGTTCCGCCTCAAGAAGTTCCGCGAGTTCTCGGGGCTCGAGTCCGCCGACCTGGCCAACATGACGCTGCTCGAGTCGGTGCAAGCCCTCGATGCCGCTGCTACCAACCCCGAGAGCATCATCAAGCCCGTGGACATCCGTCGCCGAGCGTACTTTGACGTGATCCCCAAGGAGCTCATCAACATGTCGGACCCGTTCGATCAGTGCTGACACAAGTCCCAGCGTAGCTTTCGTTAGCTTGAAACGTTTGAAAGTCTATGAAATGCTTCAGGTTGAAGCATTAGCTAGAACGAAGTGCTTCAGGATGAGACTTCGATGGTCCAACCAATGGTTTCGGGGCGAGCGAAGCATAGAGACGGGCGCTCGTTACGTCCTCTTGCGACTGCTCAAAGCTGCAAAGATCTCTGGTCACTTGTCGTCCTTCCTCGCTTTCGACACATTGCCAACTTTCTCTCTCCATGCGTCTTCGTCCTGGTCTTTTGCTGCTGCTGGTGGCGTTGCCAGCCTTGCTGATGGGCTTGGCACCGACTCGAGTGCGAAGCGAAGAAGCCGAAGAAGCCTGGGAGGACCCGACAGCCATCGTGAACGACCAGATCGCAGCAATCGGCTCCGTGTCGCCGACCGACAACGACACCGACGTGCTCGACTGGCTCGGCGACATGGACGAAGTGCTGGGTCGCGTGGCTCTCGGAGCGTTGCCAGCTCTACCACCAAATGCTTTCAAAGCTCTCGAGACGCTCAACAACTCGGTGGCGACGCCCGAGCGGCTCAACCGGTCGGACTCGGTGGTCCGCAGCCTGCTCCACGTGGTTCCGTCGCTATGGGCCATGGCGTTCTGGTACATGCCGCTGGACGAGTGGCGGCCTGCGTTCGAGAGCCTCTTCTCGCGGTCTGTAGCTGCTGCCAAGCGCGACGCCAAGCTCTATGAGGTGGCGGTGAACACGACGACGCACCTCGTGCGGTTCACCAAGGACTCGGTCTTCTTCACCGGCGAGGACCCTGGAGACAAGCAGCTAAACCTGCCTGGAGCCGAGTACCTGGAGATGCTACCGACGCTGCTGGCGGACGTGAGTACCGTGCCTGGCTGGGAAATGACGACGATCGAGCTGCGCGAGTTCATGGAGCGAAAACTGCACTCCAAGCGCGACGGCATGAACATGGACGTCCCGTTCCCGACCTTCGTCGACACGGCCCAGTTCTTCGACGACGACGTGCAGGAGATCGGCAAGCTGCTCAAACAGGACCCGGCAGCCTGAGCCTGCAGTGGCGCACGAGCGTAAATTCATGAGATTGAGCAGGACCTGGTCTGTAGGTGTAGTGCATGCATATCGTACATCTTGGAATATCTAGGCGAGTTTGAAAGCTGCGGAGCTAGGACCGACGAGGAGCTGCAGAGCTCAAGCTCGCGGCGTTCATGAGCACGAGCTCGTGGTCTCATTAGCTCTAAGCTGATGGCTTGACGAAGTTGAAGCGAGCGGATTGCGGCCATGGGTACTGTACCTTGAAGCTTTCAGAGAGCGAGCAACTTGAAGTCGCACGTGGCGCGCCTCTAGCAGATGGTGGCGTGATGCATGCGACCGTGCCGCACGCCTAATATCGTCGACAGGCTATCGAGAATCGAGAATGCAAAGACTTTGTCGCCCAGCTCTAGTGATGGCCGTGGTCGTGGCTCCTGCAGGTCGTATCCATATAGTACTCGTGTCGTTGGCCTTGGTTTTCTAGTGATGGCTGTGGTGAATGGACAATGGTGAGCTCGGCGTTGGTCCATTCGGCTTAGATAGTGATGTGAGCCTGGTGATGACCAGCTAACTGCAAACCCACGCATGGTTGTTGGTGTCTGTCGGAGGAATAAATTACTGTAGTTAAGCCTGAGCGGCACTAGCTCGCTGTGGTATCGTGCGGGCCGCCTCCCTCCGCGTTCAAAATGCGCAGCCGTCCTGTAGCTGCTCTCTCTCTCTCTCTTCTTCTTCTTCTTCTTCTTCTTCTCTTCTCATTTGCACATCATACTTGGTCGGCTGCGTCGCTCCGGGCTCGATAAATAGGTTCTCACGCAGCCGAAAACTCCATGCTGTGGTTCGTAGTCATCACTTGGTCGGTCGTCTTACACGACCTCCTCCTTCTCCTCCTCCTCCTCCTCGTCCGACAGCGTTCGCCTCGGCGATTCCGGCATCGCGTGGTAATCCGCCTCGTCATTGACGCTGACAACTCGAATGTCGAACGGAACAGCGGCAGCAGCAGCAGCAGTAGGAGCTGTAGCTGTAGCTGGCCTGGTGGTCACCTGACGATGTGAGAACTGCGCGGCCTGGATCTGCGCGAGCTTGTGGTGCAGGTCGTCCTGCTGCACGCTCTTCTTGACGTCCTCCCTCCAGCTCGCGAGCCGCAGCGAGAGCCGCGAGCGGCGCGCCTGGTACATGCGGTAGGCGCCGTTGATGCCGACGCTCGGGCGCTCGGGCGGCTCCTCGAGCTCGCGCAGCGTGCGCAGGTCGGCCTCGTCGTAGTGCACGCGGCGCTCGCAGAGCCCTCGGCAGTCGAGGCAGGCGACGACGTCGCGCAGGCGCTCGCGGAAGCTGCCGGAGCGGTAGGCCATGAGGAAGAACGGGAGCAGGCCGACGAGCAGGAGGCCGAGGAAGAGCGCGAACTGCAGAGCGTTGCGAGCGGTCTCGTCCGCCATGCAAGGGCTGGAAATGGAGCTGGTGGGGAGCTAGCGCTTCTGGGAATGGCCTCGCGGGGCTTGGAGCGCCGTGGGAGCTGCTGCAGGCCTGGAAGCCTGCCAGGTGCATGGCCATGAGGCACCACATCCATCACATCACCCAGCTGCATAGAGGAGTAGCTCTTCGAAGTGCAGGTGACAGAACGTGCGTGCGGGCGAGCTCCGGGTTTGGCAGTGAATGCGGAGTGTCGGAACTTGAATTTCGAGTGTTCGGAAAAGCCAAAGCATACAAAGCGCGAGTCAACCGCCGTTTAGAGGGAATTGGGGCAGAAGCGGCACTGGTCCGAATTCGCCCCATCCCCTCGCGGGTGCACGTCCCTGTCGCCCCGGGCAGCTGGCGGGAACCTGTTGGGGACACTTGACTTGACGTTTGTATGCTGGAGAAGTCCAACGAGGGACAGTTGAATGCCGAGTCAACTTTTTCAGTGGACCAGGTGGATTTGAATTTGAGAACCTGAGATGATTGCTGCGCACTCTGCCCGCTTGGGGCAAGCATTCGTCCGCCGCCATGTGCTTCATGCTGGTCATGTGCTTTTGCCATGTGCTTCATCATGTGCTTTACCATGATCTCCATCTCTTCATCTTCATGAACTTGAATGCTTTCAGGATACTTTCATGATACTTTCATGAACGTCGTGGATGACTCCCGGTGATCTCGATTCAAAGTTGAAGTGAAGGTGCGCGCTGCTCTCGCGCCGTGTTGACATGTCGGTGCGAAAGACACGAAGGTGGCGGCGTCCTTGTCGCGGCTGCTTCGGATCCAGCCAACAAACTGATGAAACAAACCAGTCTGCATGGGTGAGAGAGCTTGGAGAGGTCCAGGTCGATCTCTTTTTGGGCACGACCACCTGAGGCTTGGCCCATTCGGCGCGCCCCTAGTGACTGACTGCTGATATCTGACATGGAGCTCCTCCTCGGCGACTCGTTCGTCAGGTTAATAGCGCCTACACACATGAATACAGGCTGGCTCAGATGTTTTTCATCGTTCCGAATCTTGGATTGGAGTCTTCACTCGGTGTGAGTCAGTCGTAGCACCTAGACCAATTTGGGCCTTGATTGCGCTGCGCGTTTGTTGGATGGTGAGGAGCGCTCGATCGACGCTTTCGTCGCGACGGAAGCCTTGGGCGTGAGGTCTGGACTCCAGACTCTGGAGACGAGTGGCCGATTTAGACTCCATCTTGGAAAATCGACGACTTTAAGTAGGTTTAACCAAAGGCTTCTCACATAGAACCAACTGCTTGGAAAATACTGTTGACTTGGGATTTCCTACGAGGCAGAGAAGCTATTCGGCTTGCCAAGTAGGCAGGCAGACAGGAGCTGCTCAATGTGCTCATCCAGGCAGCCAATCCTCTCAAGGTGCAAACAGAGTCCGACTCGGACTTGGACTCCGGGATACTCCTTGCAAACCAGTCCGGCACTCAGAGAGAAAACCTGAGGCGCTTTTGCAGAAGTATCGCACATTGCTGCACTCAATTCTGAAGTCGGATTACAAGCCCTACAGCGCATATTGCGATCAAGCTGCCTCGCACTTTGAGTACAAGTTATCTAAATACTCGATGGTTAGCGTATATGGCAAGGTGGACGGGAAGGCGATGCGGATGCAAGTTGTCGATGTGCAAGAAATATTGTCTTATCGGTGCTCATAAGGAAGGTTCGGTTCGTAGACATGGTTGCGCATTTGCTGCAGCAAGATTGCCTTACTCTTGCTCCAACAATCATGGCAAGGTTTATCCTCTGCTCGAGGGGCGTCGCCGCATACCGACTTCGGATATTCACGAGCGATCAACCGATGTAGCTCCAATACAGCGCCATCACGTGAGAGGAAACGTTTAGTAGTTGCTTTTAATGTTATCAAACCAATAATCACTGGAGCATTCTTACAGCACTCGATCAATGAGCTTCTACGATGCTGGCACGCGAAAGCGAGGGCCAAAACCAGCTACCTCGGCGCGCAAGCACATCATCACGATTTCCGACATCCAGTAGTACGCACTTGCGCCAATCGTGGGAAATATCCCGCGGAACTTGTTGAAGATTGTTCCTTCACCGACTACTTCGAGCTCTGACCACGTGAGCTTCTCGTTCGAGACCCACAGCTCGTCATCAAGCTTTACTTGCTCACCTGTTGATCTGTCCTCCATTTCAATCTGTTGCCGATCGAGATTGAGAAAATGGATCCGGCACCCCGATTTTGTTGTAAACCGAGAAAACAATATAGCAGTCTTCACAAGCGCACCCTTGTCGCCAGGATCTGTAGACCTCATCTCATCCAAAAAAACATAATTGTCTTCGTCAACTTTTTGGATCAGACGCACACGTTTGGCCATTGCAGCCGAGTACATCTTCTCGAGTTTCCGTGGATCCACCAAGTTCGACCACAGCCCCGACATTACCAAGTGAGGATTCACGTGGTGAAAAGTCTTGTCCAACCCAAACTTGAATAGATGACCGTCCGCATACCGCTTCCCTCGCCATCCAGCGAAGGTTCCGATTGCTGAAACACCGAGCAATTCTGTTTCGAAGGCATGCATTCTCTTGAGCGCTTCACGGTTCAACTCCCAGCAAGTCTGGCGAGAGAGGGGTTTCAACAAGCGAAAGTATGATGAGTGCGCGGAGTACAGCTTGTGCTCGGACTTCAAAAGTTC
>JAASGX010000651.1:0-16375 GCA_023334415.1 Phytopythium chamaehyphon | reverse complement strand
CTCATGTAGGAAGCGAAGCACTTGCAGATTCAGAAGGACTGCTGAAAGTGTACAGCATTGTCACGAACATCTTGGAATGGTTCTTCTCGAGAAGTCTGGATGGCAACGTTGAGCGATCGGACCGTGTAATGATGTCGATGGAGAATAGCGTTCCTGCGCGGGCATCAGTGAAACAGGTTGCGGAGATGATTTACTCCATCTTGTCGGAAGACAGCTAGCGATGTGTGTGCTTACACAGCAGTAATACATCGAGTTTCAGCAGGAACGCCACCCTGTACAACAGGGCCTGTAGAAAAGCTGACTACCATCAGGAGCAGTATATATGATTTTGCTTTCTACCCTACGCATCAGCTTGGCTTCAGTTGCTTCGTCGCAGTGAGTTTGTTGGTTGGTTATGCAACCTACCGAACTCCATTGTGTTTTCATGTTACAGTAGCAGTGTGGTCCAAACATTAGCCGTTCATCATGATAGGCCTAGATGAAGAGCATTTGCCTTGACTCATAATCCATCATGGATCTTGGAAAAACAACTAGTAGCTACGAATGGAAGCGCAACAGTGTATTCGAGTGCATTGGAGGCTTATATACATGCCGAGGGACAGGATGATAGCAAGACGAGCAGCTTGGCGGGTTTGCGTGGAAGTGGCTGATGCTCGTTAAAGCTAATCAGCCGACTTGCACGGAAAGCTGCCGCTGCCATCGCCACCCCATCCCGACTCATCATTGAAAACCACGGACGGAGATTACTCCTGCCAGCCCAGCAGCTCGAGCGTCTCGCCCGCGAGATACAGCGATCCCGTAACGAGCACGCTCCATTCTTCTTCAGCTCCACCGACAACTGCAGCGTCCACCGATGCTCGAAGCTCGGTGACGCAGTCGGCGATCGAGTCCTTGACGGCAACAACGCGAGTGCTTGAGGGCTCTTCGTGGATCACGTGAGACTTTAGCGCGCTCCAAAGTCGAGCGAGGGTCGACTGCCACGAGTGTGGCTCGCGGCTGACATCGTCGAGGGCCGCGATCTCTTCGGGCGAGTACTGCTCGAGAACATTGGCAAGCCCGGCGGCATCGAGCGCCTCGGAGAAGTTGTGCACCTTGGCGATGCTCGGACGGACCGAGTTGGTCGGGCAAAAGTACACTCGGTCGAACGCTGGCAGGGCCAACAGCGGTGCGAACAGCTGCGCCACGTTGCGTTCGTGATGAATGGTGAAAACGAGCGCTCGCTTCTTGGCAACGTCGGTCGTTGTGATCGCCTGGCGGTACCAGTCGGCCGAGCACTCGAGACTGCGAAGCGTGTGTGCGCCGTCAATGTAGTACTGAGCGTGGTGTCCGTCGTCGTTCATGAGATGGGAGCGACCTGGCCAGAATGCATTCCCAAGTCCTTCACGGATCACGGGCTCGAGCATGGCAGCGTAGTCGGGCTCGGCAGGGACCACGCCGACAGCATCTCCGCGGCGCTTTGCCTGTAGCCAGGTGGACGCGAGCGCGACGGCAAGGCCCGCGTTGATGCGCTGGTAGTCTCCCTGCATGCCGAGCTTCGTGCTGGAACCTTCATCTCCGAACGCATCGAGCGACGGGACCTTGAACAGCGGCGTGGCCGTCTCCTGCGCGCACTGCTCGAGCGTTCGCATGGCCGCGTCCTCCTGCGAGAAGGTCGTGAACGCCGGCACGCCCTCCTTGAAGATCCCAGCCTTGGCGTGCGCGATGAGCTCGATCGAGTTTCCCAGCACGCGCGTGTGGTCGAGGTCGAGCGTGGTGACGCCGCAGACGACCGGCTTGCGGAAGACGTTGGTGGCGTCGAGCCGTCCGCCAAGGCCGACCTCGAGGATGACGACGTCGCACTGCTCGTCGACGAAGACGCGCAGCGCCATGAGCGTGAGGAAGCGGAAGAACCAGGCCATGGGCGGGTACTCGCCGCTCTGGTCGGCGGTCTGCTCGAGCCCGTCCCAGACGGCATTGAAGGCTCGCAGGAACGTCTCGTCGGCGATGGGCTTGCCGTCGATGCGGATGCGCTCGCAGGGCGACACGAGGTGCGGCGACGTGAAGAGCCCCGTCTTGTAGCCGGCCTGCCGCAGCATGCGCTCGACCATGGCGCACGTGGAGCCCTTGCCCTTGGTGCCCGAGACGTGCACGACCGAGAGCTCTCGCTCGATGCGGTCGGCGAGCCCGAGCCGTGCGAGGTAGTGGTTCATCATGGCGATCGTCTCCTCTCGGGTCGACACCTGCGTGTCCTTGCCCGGCTGCAGGTCCTTGAAGGTCGAGCTGACGCCCAGCAGCTTGGTCAGCGCGGCTTGAACTTGCTCTGGAGGCGTCAAGGCTCGCGGGCTGCTGGCTGGCGAGCTCCCCGTCATGCTGCTGGCTGTGGTCGTGGAGCCCGAGCTCGCGAACGTTTCGCGGTCGATCGCGGGCTTCCGGGCGCCTCCGAGCGCCGGAGAAGTCGCAAACGCGTCGACAGAGCGCTGGGCCATGGCTGCAGCGAGCTGGTGAGGCGCGAGGAGCGCTGTAGAGCGCTGTAGAGCGCAGCAGGAAGGCGCAGCGAGCAGCAGCAGGAAGCTCCGGAAGTGAAGAGCTCCTGGAAGCATTTGCGCAACGTCAGTCAAGCGGTGCGACTTCTTTTCCACCAATCACAAGTCGTTGTGACAAAAATTCCAACCAATGGGAGAGAGGTTAGGAACGTTATTTTCAGATAATCGGGTAGAAAAGGGGCGGCTCTTTCTGAGCCAGCCGTCACCACCCAACCAGGAGCTCCATCAGCATCCATTGCTACATTGTTACATCGCCACCTTGGTCTTTAGCTGTAGCTGTGCGTCAAGATGCCGCGGCTCGGGCGGTCGATCAAGCAGCGCAACAAGGTCAAGGTGACGCGCAAGCAGAAGCCGCTGCGCAAGTTCAAGTCGCGGTTCGTGCGGGACGCCGGCGTGCAGGAGCAGTGGGACCACAAGCTCACAACTCGGCAGAACTACGCCAAGATCGGGCTGCAGGCCGACCCGAACGCCCATGCACAGCTGAAGGAGAGCGTCGAGGGCGCCGAGGGAACGCTGGCGGCTGCGGACGAGGCCAAGCTCTTCCACGTGCCCGACAGCGACTTCCTGAGCGAGCGCAACCCGCGTAGGGCCGAGAACCACATGTCGGAGGAGGAGGTCAAGTACCTGCGCAGGCTCGTGGCCAAGCACAAGGACGACTTCAAGGCCATGGAGAGAGACATCAAGACCAACAACCAGCAGTGGACGGCCACCAAGCTCAAGGGCCGCTGCGCTCGACTTGCGCTGCTTGACGCCAGGCTCATCAAGAACGCCGCCGTTGTTGCTGATACCGACGAGTCCTAACTCGCGTTTTTTTCTCCTCATCCCTCTCAACATGTAAAGTTTTGCACGCACAACACAACTCTCTGCTGTAGCTTTGGTCACATGCCGCTTTTGATTCGCATTCCGGGTCAGTTACGTACAACGATGGATATGGCTCTACGCTACGGGGAGAGAGCGAGGAGCTCCCGTCGGTCGGTCGAGGCGAGTCGAGCCGTGGCGATCGAGGGAGCAGAAGTCGAGTCCACGCGCGTCTCTCTTCGGGCTGGGGGCTGCGGACTCGGGGGCGTGCGTTGCTGGCTGGCGCTTGGCGTGGGGCTGGCTGGTGGACTGGTGCTCTAATAAATACTTCCCTCGTCTCCTCTCGACCCTCTTCCTCTCCTCTCTCTCTCTCTCTCTTCTCCACCCACTCGCTCATTTCTACATGCAGCAGCCACCGCCGACCACCCAGCCTGTCGATTTAGGCGGACGACACCGTCACGTGCTGGATGGGCGGCGACGGCGCAGCCTCTGGCGACGAAGTCGCTCCTGCCGAGGAGGCTGCTGGTGACACCGACGCCGACGGACCTGGCGATGCTGAGGTCGACGGGGAACGCAAAACCGCATTCCCACACGGGCGAGCCGATCGTGCCACGAACGACTGCGCAAGTGGCGACGGTGCAATCGATGGAGGTGCCGCTGGGGCAACAGCCGGCGACAGCGAAGGCGAAGACGCCAGTAAACTTGCTGCCATTGCACGACCAGCGCCGTCCGACAGATGGAGCGTGACTGCAACCGGTCGGCGATGCTGGGGCACGGGCGTAGCTCGCATCTTCTCACTTGGCGTCGCCGCAACAGAAGCAGCAGCGACTTTCTTGACCGTGGCGTGCTCGGCCTTGACAGCACCGGAAGCAGGCTCCGAAGCGCCACCACTTGCCGCTGCTGCATTAGCACTCGCAGCAGCAGCCGCAGCCGCGGCAGCTTTGTTTGCTGCAGCCTCCGCGGCAAGAGACTCGCTCGCAGCAATAGCAGCCGCGGCAGCAGCCGCAGACGCAGCTGCAACGTGGGGAAGCTTCTTGTGCGCCACAGCACGCTTGTGGTACGCTCGCTTGGCAGCACGAAGTTGGTTCTGCACCTGGCATCGCGGGCACGGGCCGCCCTTGCGATGTCGGTGCTTCGTCCCCTCAACCTTGTGCTCGGTCGCCTCAATCTTCCGCTTTAGCTCACGCAGGTCCTGCGGCAGGTTTGCCAGGTCCGGCAAGGGCAAGTTCTCCAACTTTGCAAGCGCCAGCTTGGATAGCACAGTGCCACCCGGACCCACAATGCCCTTGACATCCAGATCTTGCTCGGTGAACGTGCCTTCAAGGTCAGCAAACGTCTCCTGCATCTTGAGCAGCATGCGTTTCCGCTCCTCGCGCTTCTTGGGTTGCTTCTTCTCTCCTTTCAAACCCTTGATGCCAGACGAGTTGAAACCATTGGGAGCACACATCGACATGGCCTCTGGGCCAGCAAGCAGTGGCACAAACGCTCCCAACGCAGCTTCGGGGTCTTGCCCGCCAAAAGCCAGGCTAGACGCCAGCGAACCGCCCAGTTGATGATTTTGCTGGTTTTGCTGCTGCGAAGTTGCTACTGAAGTTGACATTCCGTTCGCACCCGTCGTCGCCGATCCATTGGCGTCCGATGAACTAGTCGATGGCATCGACGTTGAGGTGCCAGACGTGTTTGCATTGGCATTCGCCGCGCTACTCGGGATACTAAAGTTGACGAGCTGAACCTGGTTCTTGTACGGATGGTGCAGCTTGCGCTTGTGCAGGCACGAGCTCAGGATGTGACTCACGGTGCGGTTCTGGAACGTGCCAAAATCGATGCTATTCCAATCCTCGACAATGTCGACGTTCGACGGGCTCTTGGAAATGCGGTCGGTGCGCGGACTGCTGGCCATCACAAGCTTCTTGAAAGGCGCAGACGTTGCGTTGCTGCTCACTAAATTGACACCAGTGCGGCTGTTGATCGAAGAAGTCGTGGACCCTGATGTCGAAGCATTCCGCGCGCCGTTCATGGCCGAGGTGGCGTTGGCGGAGCCGTGATTCCGCAGGTGCTCCTGGTGCTGCGCCTCCATCTCAAGGTCCCACTGGAGGAATCGGTTTTCTCGGTCGCAGAGCACGGCGTGGTCGATGGACGCCAGAAGGTCTTGCTCGTATCCGTCGTTCTCCATGCCCCAGACGATGGCGTCGTCGTCATCTCCCGCGGGCTGGTCTCCTGTCTTGCTTTCACTATCACTAACATCCGTCGCTTGCTGGTGGCGCGACCTGTACAGCGCGTGGCTGGCCGACAGCCTCTGGCGCTTGAGCGCTCGTCCGGCGTCATCGGCCGCGGCCGCGTCCTGCAGCTCGCTGTCTTCGCTCTCGTCCATCAGCGCCGCAGCAAGCGACGACTTCCTGTCCACTACCAGCGCCGGCGGAGCTCTGGACTTGAGCGCGGCCATGAAGGACTTAGGAGGCACGTATGCCCTGCCGTCGGCTGAAGCGCTGCCTTGCCTGTGGGACTGCTTGGCCAGGTCCAGGTGCTGCTGCTCGTGGTGCGAGTCGAG
This sequence comes from Phytopythium chamaehyphon, assembly GCA_023334415.1. Classification (NCBI taxonomy): domain Eukaryota; phylum Oomycota; class Peronosporomycetes; order Pythiales; family Pythiaceae; genus Phytopythium; species Phytopythium chamaehyphon. Next base: position 10,507 of record JAASGX010000651.1, on the reverse strand, counting down.
CACGTCCATGCGGTGGTCGATCTCGAGGTCGAGCTCGATCCACCGCTGCAGCTCGTCGTGCTGCAGTTCGACGTCCATGACGACGTCAGAGCTCGAGGAGCTTCCGTCCGTGCTGTTGCTGTTGCTGCTGAGCCGCTCGCAGTCGGCGTCGTCGTCCATCTCGAGCTCCAGGTCGTGCTCGAGGCCGCTGGAAGAGAGCGGAAAGAGCCGCAGGAGCTGCGCGTCCTGGCTCACGAGCGAGTCCACGCGCTGCACGGCCTCGGAGGCGTCGCAGGAGCTCTCCGAGAACTCCTTCATGATGTGCAGGAACTCGACGCAGGTCTGCGAGCGCATGGCTCCGTCCGTCACCGGCGCGGCGTCGTTGCCCGCTAGTAGCCGCTGGCTCGCGTCCATCTAATCAGTCGTTGACAAGCATGTATCAAATCAAAATGAGAGAAAGGCCGGTTGGAGATGCCCTGTGTTTCTCGGGCTGTAGGAAGCGCTGGAAGCCCGGGAAGGGACCGATCGACGCGCAAGCGGGCGGAGAAGACACGTACAGGTGCGCTGGGAAGGTGGCGGGGCTCGCGGCCGGGCAGGAGGAGCGGCGCGGCGGCTTGTAGACCGGCGGCTTGTCGGCCGGCAGCTTGATCCTGGCGCCGGGTTATCTTTCGCTTTGCGCGTGGGCAGCCAGCAAGCCAAGCGACGGAAAAAACCTGTATGCGCGGAGCCAAAGATATGCGGTATCAGGGGTTCAAGCCGCGACCGCGCGACAGATGCGTTCCGATCAGGTTATTATTTGTCAAAGGTTTGTGTCGGACTGTGATTTTCTAGATATTTCTATAATGAACAGAGTGGATACACATTATGATATTGAGCACGTTTTGTGGTGGGATATTAAATTCAAGAGGTAATACGGCTGGGCTATCGCCAGTTTATGTCCACCCATAGTGCTCGACCCTAACCGCCTTGGTGGCGCGTTTTTCAAGGTTTTATGCTGGACTTGGCGTTTGAATGCAGTCACACCATCAATCATATCACGTTTTGAGGTTTTTTATCACCCCAATCGTTCGATTAGAAGGGGTATCAGGAAATAGAGGCTTGATATTTGATCTGGAAGGCAGTCACTGACCGCCACCACGTGGCGACGACCGCCAAGTGACGTCGAGCAGCTCATCCAATCTGCGTCTTTCCATACTGAAACCAAGTCAAGCGGTTCTCGCAAAGGCATGCCAGGCATCAATCACTACAACCGATGATCGATGCCAAATTGGCTTTCGGACCAAGTCTCTCCATGCCGTTGATGGTTCAGAAACGGCAGCAAGCGGCTGGGCAGTCGCTCGCTCATTCCGTCCAGCGATTTTTTTCGTCCAACGACCGCTCTGCACTCACAATCGCGAGCCAAAAAAGCTGGCAACAACATTGTTGTACTGCCACACAGTGACGTCGATGCCTTGGAGGCATGAGCGTCGAGGAACGAGCGCCTCGGTCTCTTGGCATCGACGAGTTCAACTGTCGGGACACGCCCATCCCCGCACTCTCTTTGCCAAATGGAAGGACCAGACCGGGTGCTGTTCGCGGGCAAATGACAAGCACGGGCCCAGTCAACTGACACACCCAGGCCTCGGGCGCAACCTGCACAGGTCTCAGCATTCGCGGCACCGCCGCTGGAAGGTTCCCTCGACACTCAAGCAGACCGAGGATCGCTCCATCAAGGCAGCGTCAAGAGGGCGTAAAGTACCGTAGCGGGAGAGGAGCGAGTACAGTGATGGCCGAAGTGAGAGCTCAGCAATTACAATGAAGCAATCGATTGAGGTGCCAAGCAGTGGACAACAGTTTTGGAAAGCGCCACGCAGGACGAGGTGCCAGAACTCTCGGTAGCGTCAACGGACAAACCAAAACGAGCAGCTCACTCATTTGTACTGTACAGTCCAAAGCGTACCCATTGCTCCGTCTCCTTCGTCTGAATGGATAGGTCACCATATCATTGGTCAAAATGGATATTCATTTTACCACACATCATTGGCCGAAAAGGAGGCGATGAAATGGGTACATTTCGGTAGTCGACACTCCAACAGCACTGCAACCTCATCGCAAGGAGCAGGGAGCGGATACCATCAAGCTCTTCACCACGAGAATAATATAATGCACACCACCTAGCACGCCCCACACAAAAAACTTCGTCACTGCGCCGATATGAAGAAATTGTCCGGGATGGCGTGCATCGGCTCCTGTCGAGTGTCGGGTTGTACTGTGTCGCCGCCCTTGCCCAGGTCCTTGTAGAACTCCCGCACGGCCTCGTTGCAGATGAACGCGCCAGGGAACAGGTTCTTGACAATCAGTCCGCGCAGATCAGTCACGCGCGAAAGCGCAGTGTACAGCTGGCCATGGGCGAACACGCGCTTGACGTCGACCTCAAGCAGCTGCAGCGTCATTCCCTGCGCCTTGTGCACCGTCGACGCGTACCCGAGTCGGACGGGCATGTAGCTAAACAGCGTCCTGGCCAAGAACACATCGGTCTCCTCCGGGTCCTTGTACGGGAAGTACTCGATCGTCGCCGTGTTGTTGTCTTGCAGACGAAGTTCAATCGTGTTTGAGGTCGCTGCCGTCACGCAGCCTTGTGTGCCGTTGACGATTCCGCTCCCAATGTTCTGGGTCACGACGACTTGGCAGCCAACCGAAAGCTTCACGAGCTCAGGAATGCCGTCGGCTCTTCTGTATGCGTCAGCCTTCTTTGGGTTCGCGAATTGGGAAACACGGACGCTGTACGTCATGACTTCAGCGCTGCGCTCGTGAATCAGCGCATTCAGCTCTCTCTCATTGATCGTGTCGACCTCCTTGTTGGTCGACACAATCATCATAGGAGTCAAACCATTGGCGTACTCGGGTGCAATGCTCGTACACTTCCGCAATGCAGAGAGTGTGGGCTCCGTGCATCGCGCGAAGCGTACTTCATTCAGTAAATTCACGAACGCCGGATCGTTTTGTCGGAAACACTTTGTGAACTGAAACGCGTGAAACTTGGCGCGTGCGTACTCGAGCGAGCGAAACATAAAGGCCCCTTCGACAGGCGGCAGCTGACACAAATCACCCACAAGGATCATCTGAACTCCACCAAACGGACGCATGTTCATGCGAATCTCTTGCAGGTACTCGGATATGCGATCCAGCATCTGAGCGCTCACCATACTGATCTCATCGATCAGGATCACTTGGACTGTTCGTAGCGCTTTGAGTGTAGGCTTCAGAAACGACGCCGATCGCACACGCTTGACCCAATCTTTGACAGACCCGCGACCAAGTCCGATACCAAGATACGAGTGGAGAGTGCGTCCTTTGATCAGTGATGCCGCCTTGCCAGTAGGAGCGCACAGACCACACACCGGTTGGTCGTTGATCGAATCTAGCGAGTCTTTCAGCAAGGTCATGATCCGGTTGATCACAGCCGATTTCCCGTATCCAGCAGGCGCAACTAGCAACATGTTGCGTCGCACTTCAACAGCTAGCCGAATGAACTCGGTTTGCTCGTCAGAGAACAAAAGCTCCGGCTCGGCTGGGGGACCTTGGGCATTGCGTGGCGACAACATACCCGATGGGTCAGAAGATCCGTCCCCACTTGTCTCCGCCGAGGCTTCCGTATCATACTGAGAGAGACGCGCGAACATTTCGTCCGTTGAGAAGCTAGAGTATGCTGCGGCACCTTCCCTATAATATTGTTGCAACCTTGGATTGGCCTCAATCGATCCGTGTTGAAGCTCTGCTGGCGATGCCCTGGGAGGCCCTGAGTGCAAAGGCATTTCCTCTCGCGAAAAGCTGGAATGCAATGTTGTTCCTGGAATCGAATGTCGCCTAAGATTCAAATCAAAGGGGCTACGCTCAATCACTGATGGGGTATAGGAAGCCGTGATTGTTCCGGTAGGCAAGCGCTCTGACTTGAGTGGAACTGCAGAATTGATAGTACTGCTGACAGCAGAGTTGACGGAACTGCAGATAGCTGATGCGGCAACAAACTCCGTCTTGACTGATGGCTGTAGTGAAGGCTCTGGGTCCAGCAACTCAATTGGGCGCTCCGCAGTTGACCCAGCAGAGTTGGGTACTTGGCGCGGAGCTGTTTGCGGAAGATGCATTTTTCGCTCTCTCGCTTGATTTATGCTGTTGGCGAAGGAAGTTATGGTAAACTCAGCAGGTTTGAATGCTTGACGTTGGTGTAGTGGTGTATAATTTTGCACCACTTCTCTCACTTGCTGTAGATTCGCAGTAAAGTTCGCCGGTCCCGATCCCTGTGGGTTTGATGCATATCCATTTCCAAGCTGCGATCGCTCGCTAGCTTGTCTCTTTCGCTCTTCGCTGAAAAGTCGACTTGGATCAAGGAAAATCTCCGGACGAACGAGCCCGCTGCCAGTCGAATTCGTCGGCACCTCAAGCTTCGGTCGTGGAGCTGAAGAATCCCGACCTCCATGCGAATCCCGAAGCAGCCTGGAGGATCCTGGAGACGAATTCTGCTGGCGAGCTGCAACCTGCTCAACCCTCCGAGCTGGAGGCGGGATGTGGTAGTCTTCGTTCCCCTCGACATCGCTGTCCAGCACGTCGACAATGTCGACAAAGTCGTCCTGGTCTCCTTGGAATCTCGACTTTCTCTGTTTCTTGCCAGCAATCTCTGCCTCGCCCTCAGGCTCACTAACAGCACTTCTCTTCGTCAATTGGGCTGGTGGAGCCACCACGAACAGGTGGATCTGTTCAGCCCCCGGAGGTGGCAAATTATCTGCAGCTAGATATTTTCCAAGTGGCTTGGTCGCCCTCAAGACCGCATTAGGACGCTCCAGAATCTCATAGACGGCTTCATGGACAGCTGAGCCCCTGATCTCGAGCGTGAGCGCGGCGTCGTGCTCGTCCGAGAGCCACGAGCGCTCGTCCCCGCGCTTCTCCACCGCCAGAACCAGCGACAGCGCGTCCGCGTCCAAGTGCCGCAGGTCCCGCGGCTTCTTGCGCCTCACGAGCTCCTTGAGCTCGCCCACGAGCCGCGAGGACTCGAACGGCACGCAGAAGACGCCGCCAGCCGTCGCCCGGCGCTTCTCGAGCGGGTCCGCGACCAGCAGCGCGCACGAGAGCGTCACCGGAGCCGCCGACGCCATGGCTGCGGCGGACTATTGGCGGGAGATGGAATGGGATTTTTTTGTGTTTTCAAAATGGTGATTTTTTTTTGCACTTGGTGTTTATATGGACAAGTGAAAGGGATTCAAAAATGGGAATGGCTACATCTTCAACATCGCTGTGGTTGTCAAGGAGCTTTGATGTGCTTTGACGTCGTGAGTTTTGGTGCTTTGGGTGGTACAAGATAAGGAAAGTCGACGTGGAAGGGCTTGAAGCCGCAATGCTGAGCGAAAATGATGTCGTGTATTTTTTTTTGATGGCATGAGATGGTTTTACTTTTGTGTTATGCTGAGCGAGTCTGCGTTGGCAAATGTATGCTTCAATTGTCTACCAAGCATGACGTAGAAAGCTATGACATGTTAAAGTTGGTTGAGTGCTGGTCGGTGTGGACGCCGAGCTTTCCTCTGTTGTTTGGTGACCTCGTGTACAGTACAATCTCTTGCTGGAATTTCGATTGGGATCCGTTTCGAAGTCTTCAACGTGGCCTTCGGCATCACATAAGTAGCCTATGGATCCCGAATCAGCCTCTATCATTTCAACCACAACAACTCGTCGATGTGCGAAACTGAAGGCACACAAGTTTAGTTGGATTGACATAAACATCGTGATGTTGTTTGAGGATCTCGGGTCCATAGGAATATTGTGCAGACTTGAAGAGAACTAATGTGACTTGACTTCAATCAGTATTGTGCCTATCAAGTCGCTGCTGTACCGATTGGTACATGAGAAAGCCGTGTGTTTGGGCTTTTACTTGATCGCATTCGTTTTGTTGGAGAGATCACGCTTGCGAAGTTAACCAGTACTACAAATATCGCTACATCGCGGAGAAGTCAAATACGCGGCTGTTACAGTTGTCCTTGACAACTTCATCGTTCGTTTGGCAACGGATGTACACGGGTACAAGAAATTAACCACCACATTGCTCAACGCGTCCAAATGTCTATGGGACGGCAAGTTGGACCTCTGTTGGAATCGCTATTGCCAGACATTTCTCGGTGGTAACTCGCCCATGTTGTTGCCTTTGCTATCCCATGACATGCGCGCGCTCATTTTCGCGGCGATGACAACGCTGGATACCTGGCAAATAAATGCGCAACTACTGTGGATAACAAAGACACTTTATGTGTCATTTTCATTCCTGCTGCTACCCTGACAAGCACAAGATTGCTGAATCCTCAATTGAAACAGAGCGATAACAATTCGACGCTAACGCGATGATATGATTTGGCACAAATGTCAACACATTGCAACAATCCCAGCGATAGCATTGATATGCACAAATAAATGAAATCGGCGTTCATTGTCATCTCTAACATGAGTCATGTTACATGACAGCAACTCACAGCGCAAAACCCCTCGACATGGACAAATTGCAATCTATTACTCGGTTGGACCGGTCAGTTAGTTGTCATCGACATCATCAGAGTCGTCGGCTTTGCGCTTGCGGATCTTTTCGCGCAGGTTGGCGAAGCTGGCAGAGCCGTCGGCGACATTGAGGTGGTCGTTGGTGACGCCCTCGGCCTCATTCTCCGTTGCTGTCTTGATCATCGTGATCAACCTCCGCGCGTATTTGGTCGTCAATTTCTGCTCGGAGTTTGCAATCACGCGCAGCCGCGGGTGGCGTGGCAGGTCTGCGTCCGTGTACTCGTACGTCGTGGGCAGCAGGTACACGAGACGTCCGCCCACTCGTAGTGTGCGTGCCGAGAACTCGAGCAGGTCCCTCATAACATCTTCGGCAGCGTATGGCTGTGTCGGTGGGATGTAGTTGGCCAGCTTGGTCTTTTCGCTCACAGTCGCGGCGTCCTCGCCCTTCTTGCTGCGCTTTCGGCCGCTCTTGCGAGCTCCAGCGCGAATGCCGTACGGCGGATCGCACACAACAGCGTCGAACATGTCCTGACAGCGGTCGACCAACGGCGACATGGAGTTGTCGGCACGCAGCAGCTCTGGCAGCGGGAGGTTGTACTGCTTAAAGTTGGAGACTACATTGACTCTCGTGGCATCGTCGGCGGAGCTGCCAGCGCCCGAGACACCGACTCCCGTGCCCAGCAGCACGCGGATGTCAATGTCCGTGCCGAAGCACACAGCTCCGTGGGTCGCACACGGGATGAGCACACTGCCCGTGCCCACGAACGGGTCGATAACCAGGTCGTGAGGCTGCACAAGCGCCATGTTGCTCATGAGCAGCGCCATCTCGGACTCCATGGACGTGGGGCCGATGTAGGCTCTGCGCTTGAGCGTCTGCTGGTCCACGAGGTCTCGAGCGCCTCCACGGCCTCTGTTCTTCTCGCTGCCTGCGATCTCTCGCAGGAAGAGCAGCTGCTTGGGCACGGCGTCTGGCAGCAGGTCGCCCTCGTCGACCGCGAACTCCTCGAGGATGAGGAAGGTCTCGTCGGGCTCGCGCATCTGCACGGGCCCCGCGAACGGCAGGACGTCCCGGAAGTGCTCTCTCCTCGCCTTCTGCTCGTCCATGCTGAGCTTCTTGCCGAAGGCATCGACACTGATGCGCCATGAGACGTTGGCGTCCTCGACGATGCGCTTAATGTCGGGCACGGTACTCTGCTCCACGGCCGAAACCAGCTCCGCGTAGCTGCAAGTGTCGGCCACGTGGCCCCAGATTTGATAGACGCCCTTGACGAGGATGCCGCGCTCCGACAGGAACTTGGCGTACTCAGCGCTCGGCAGCTCCAGGCGCAGCAGCGGAGACCTCGCTGGGTCCCCGAGCGTTGCGAAGTCGGGCGCCGGCAGCTGCTGCATGGCCAGCAGCGCCTCCAGCTCCGGGTACCGGAACTCGAAGTGCCTGTGCACGAAGAAGACGAGGAACTCGGGCATAGCGGCAAGCAGCAGCAGCAGGAAGCGAGCAGCTAGCAGCAGTGTAGCAATGACGTACTTGGCTCGAAGAGCTCTTTGGTGATGGCCAGCCAATTGAAAAGTCTACTAAAATCGGATAAAACCTCATCTCAAAATAACCTATAATTTTAATTCACATAAATTTAGTATACTTGAAGTCCTTATAATTAATAACCCGTACTTTCCAAGAATAATGTGTGACGTGTGAAGGAGTGTAGCCATGTTCCGTGTCATTGCTGGTCGACCTTCCAGAGCGCGTCGGCGAGCGAGGTGGCCGAGTAGCGCTTGCTGCGAGGGTGGGCATCGCTCGAGAGCTTGGCAGCTAGCTGTGTCTGCCACTCCTCGAGAGCTGCTTGGTCTGGGGTTGTCAGGCTCATCGACCTCCTGTGCCTGCGTTTATGCGGTGGCGACGATGAGTTGCCATTGGCAAGCGAATCCAGCATGGTCGCTGCAGCCCCAACTCGCAGATCCATCAATGACATTCGTCCTTGACGCTCGCGAGATCGAACTCGGTCTGCAGTGTCAGTGTGATTGCTGCTGGACCCACTGACGCGATCGGCGGATGACCTCGAGTTGAGTGACAACTTGAGGTCGATGAGCGACTCGTCGTCGTTGTTGAGCGGCTCGGCGTTGAGTGTTCGAAGCAGTGGGGACACTGCGCGCTCCTCCATCTGAATGATCCGCTGCTCGAGCCGCGTGACGACCTCGGCGAGCTCCTGGAGCAGATGCATGCATTCTCGCGTGCAGATCTCGGCTCGCTGTTCACGTTTCGTCGACAGCCATTACGCTCAGTGCTCTTTCCGGTCGACGTACCAGACTGCAAGGACCGATTGCTGCCGCTACGCGCAATCTCATGTCGTGGATGCACTGGGGTCATGATTAAGGGCTCCAAGCTACTTGTCGCCTGCGGTGATCCAGGGGGATGGTCGTCATGGGACCTGTTTGCTCGACCCTGGGAGCGAACTACGATCGTTCGAGCCCTGCGGAGCCGCTCAAGGCGACGGCCATTTGACGACACAGACGAGTTATTGGTATGGCGGGTGCTGTATGTTGGGCGTAACAATGCTCGATCTTCGCTCTCAATATGACTCCGGCTACCCCACTTCGCTGTACTGCCTGGGCTTCCGTTGAGCACGAGCGACGACCCCATGTGAAAACTTTCCTCGAGATTCATCGCACTGACAAGCAGCTCGGCCGCAGCGCTCGGGCTTAACTCCTCATCTTCGGCGCCTTGGTTACTTCCAGCAACACCTGCGCTTTCTTGCTTTGCGATATTCACCTCTCGATTACGTCTCGCTCCAATCAGGACGACATCTTGCCACAACTCAGGGTAGTCCTTGTTCTCGAGCCCGGCACGCACAATGCGTGAAATTACTCGGCGACGCTCTCGATGGTATCGAGCAAGGATCTTGTGAAAATTTGCGCGGTCCATGATACAAAGCTCCATGTGTGTAAGCGCACGTACGCTGGTGACTCGCTTGTAGTCCATTAGGATCGCGACCTCGGCGAAGAAGTTGCCATTTGTAAGGCGAACAGCTTCTCGGCGACTGCCGGTGCGCTCACCGACACCTCGATGGATTAGGAACATTTCCGTGCCAATTTCCCCTCGGCGCACGACGTAGTCGTCTCGAAGATAGACGCGAACACGGAGACTCAGGATTAGTGCGCTTACGAAATCGGGGCTGCAGTCGCTCCAGAACGGAACGCGCATAATGAGGTGCATGTAGCGGTAGAGACCTACTTCCAACGCCAGCGGACGCGTTAGATCACGTGAAAAATCAAGAATGTCTCCGGAAAGTGTGTCGTACTCGGCCCACAGATGAGCGTAGTACTGTTGAACGCGCTTTTGAAGCTCAACCGGCAGCTGCATCTTTTCCATTTTGGACGCAAGACTTTGCATCTTCCGCTGAAATTTAGAGTGCGTCGAATAACTCGTGTTGGAAACGAGAACCGAGAGTGTGCCGATCATATAAGCAAACAATTGGACTCCAATGACGATCATTAACGTTTGAAATGCATCAGCAATTGGGACTCCGGTGTGATCGGCATGCCCCAAAGTGCAAGTGATGATATCCAGCAAATTCGCAAAATATTCATTCACAAGCGCTCGTCTTCGACTCGGTGATGCAGCACTGAGAACATCGCCATCAACAGTCAAGACGGGAACATACGTGACTGTAATTACGTGCCAGACGCAGGTCAAGTAGTGGGAAATAACAACAAGCCAAACCGTCATTGACAACATGGTCCGCAAGACAACAAATCTGACCCCGAGCCAGACTTGACCTCTCGACGATGCGCTGTGTGCAAGATCGACAAGCCACGGGATTTTTTTCGTGCGACTGATGCAGCGAAATCTTAAAATCCGCAACGTGTTTTCAATGTGGAAAAGTATAGGATACTCCGCAATCAGCGGTCCGCAGTTGTTACCAGACAGAATAACCGCGCAGATTTCCAGTGGCAAACAAGCGAGGAAGTCAAACACGAACGATTCACGCAAATATCTGGTTGCAATGTCACTCCTCCTGAGAAT